>JARFOD010010671.1:0-25080 GCA_031763545.1 Mopalia muscosa
ACCACAGGACAACTGAACCTGCATGACAGGACAACTGCACTTGCACAGGGGACAACTGAACCGGCACTACAGGACAACTGAACCTGCACAAAAGGACAACTGAACCAGCACCACAGGACAACTGAACCTGCACAAAAGGACAACTGCACCTGCCCCACAGGACAACTGAACCTGCACAAAAGGACAACTGAACCAGCACCACAGGACAACTGAACCTGCCCCAAAGGACAACTGAACCTGCCCCACAGGACAACTGAACCTGCTCCACAGGACAACTAAACTGGTCCCACTGGACAACTGAACCGGCACCACAGGTCAACTAACCTGCACCACAGGACAACTGAACCTGATCCTAGGGACAACTAAACCTGCACCACAGGACAACTGAACCTGCCCCACAGGACAACTGAACCTGCACCACAGGACAACTAACCTGCACCACAGGACAACTGAACCTGATCCTAGGGACAACTAAACCTTCACCACAGGACAACTGAACCTGATCCTAGGGACAACTGAACCTGATCCTAGGGACAACTGAACCTGATCCTAGCATCAATGGACCCTGTTCTTGGAGACAACAAAACCTGCACCATGGGAAAACTAAACCTGATCTTGGGGACAGCTGTACCATGGGAAAACTGAACCTGATCGTGGAGATAGCTGCACCATGGGAAAACTGAACCCGATCTTGGAAATAGCTGCACCATGGGAAAACTGAACTGTAATGATTGTTTGGAAAACTTGACTTACTACTCAATATTCTGAACACTGTCAGACCCTTTTAACACCAGAGTGAGTTGTTGAGAGGGTACTTCCTGTTGCTCAGGTATTTAGCCAGGATTTTGTATTCTGTCCTGTGATTTTATTGCCTTTGCCTGTGCCATTTAATGTGTTTTCCTTCATAGGCTGGCATATGAGTGAAATAACACCTAGAACTGATATTAACTCAAATCAAACAAATTTAACAAAACAATCATACCTGAGCTATTGGACATGTGCACCTTCTATTCAGTGAAAATTTTGTAAACTTATCTCATTAAACCAGGTCTGAATAGCTTCCTTATATTGTGGTAGATCTTTAAAGACAGGGCCCAACATCAAATAACAATGATTGGCTGGTCTAGAAGGACCAATCACAGACCAGCTCCCTGAAATTGGATATGAACAAGCCTATGACTTTGCAGATTTCCTCCTGCTTTTGTATTGGGGAATAGAAACAGATACTGTTTATGTACCAAACTCTTCCCGAGGAGCTATAGGAGGAAACTGTTGCCCTGGGGCTCTTAGAGCTGAGGGGCCACACCAAGCCCATCTCTGTTATGTTACAGGGATGCAATGTTAGGATTTTACGTCTTATCTTTTGTTGTTGGTGGTGATATCCTTTATCCATAGGGCTGACAATCTGTGATATGAGCGAAATAATTTAAATACAGCATTAAATCCCAATCAAGCAAACTGTTTAAATTCTTTGTTGCATGTTTTAAATGCCCGCTGCCATGGCTTAGTGAGAGTGCTTACTACTCTTTCTTCAATGTACTGTTCACAGGATCGAGTACTCCTGTCGACTCTCAAATATAGGAGGGAGTCCCACAATGTGGCTCCGGCAATTACGGGCGTGGTTTTTACCTGCCATATTTAGGCAAGGAACATTGTGAATTGGGCAATCCATCGTCATATAAGTGAAATACCGTTGAGTACGACGTTAATCCCCATTCAAACAAGCAAGCATGTTATAAATGATTTGTCCTTGTTAATTGCCAGTGATGGGGAGGGTGATTTCCTGTACCCATTAGGATGCCACTTGCTCAAATGAGTGAAATGATCCTAAGTTTAGTGGAATACTTTAATCCACTATCACATTATCTGACTGTGCGGTTAAGTATAGGATGCTTATTAAAGGACAAGAATGACGGTCTGATTTAAATCAGATTGTGTGTCATGCTTCAGAGCCTAGGAATAAGTCTTACTTTTCTTCCACGAATTGTTACACTTTAAGGAAATTGATGGTTTGAGAAAGCTATAAATGAAATAAACAAAGTTTAATTGAAAACCTTACTTTTAATACTAATAGTTTTTTTTTCGAAGAAAATTTCATCTTCAACCTCCGAAAATAATCCTGCTCTGTATCCTATTTCAACTATTAGATTTTTCTTGACTTAATAAGTGATAGACTATGGTTACTAATTCCAAATATGGTATATATAGATGTATTTCATAGAAATGATTGTTCTGCATTTTTCTTCGCCAAAGTGAGGCAATTTACTCTTCGGTGGTTTAATCCCAACGTCAGTGCATTGTTACAGGATGTCCCAATCAAAATACTTTATGCAAATATGGATTATCACCTTGCTTTGATATCAACATGGTAGCTTCGACCTGGGGCCGCGGATGGTTGGAGGGAGCTTTATGTTGCCCTGGTGCCCTCAGAGCTAAAGGGGAACAGGAAGCCGATGCGTTTGTGGTGTCTGTATCACGTCCTGTTGGTGTCGTCCTGCTTTTGTCTCGTCCTGTCTTTGTTTGTTGCCAGTGGTGTCGAGGGTGGTTTCCTTCACCCATTGGGCTTGCATGTCGTCATATAAGTGAAATACCCTTGAGTACGACGTTAAACCCCAATCAAACGAACAAATCGACCTGGGGCCTATTTGCCTTGTTTTTGTGTCCTTGAGTTACAAATTTTAAAGCACCAAGTGTCTACAATCGTTCTGAAAGAAAATAATCCAAGCCTAATTCAAACCTTTCATTGCAGTTTAAAAGAAAAACTTGGCAAAATTGGTAGAAGTTTTTTGTTATTACTTCTGATTTTAATTGCCAAAGCAAAGTATGTATTGTTTCAAGGTACCATAACCATATTTTAAATACAGCTATAGGTACATCCAATATTTTCATAGTAGGGAAACTGTAACAATCTCTAGTGAATTTGTACCCTTTATTTAAAATTATACTGATTTTGCGGTCAACCTGACACCAAAGAGGAGTTGGGATCAATCCTAAAGCCTCAAAGTCTGAATCCAATCTGATCTTTAGACCCAGTGTTTTAAATATAGGTGTTGTAATATTTTAGGCTTGGGAAGTGTCTTGATTCAACCTTTTTTCTGTGAAAATATCATACTGAATTATGGTTATCAACAATTTGATTGGGTCTGGAAGGGCAAAAGTTTACATAAAGTAAACATAAATATTTTTGGAGAAAGATAACAGAAATTTTCTGGTTGCGTCCTTAGTGTTCTTTTACATTTTCAGAAATGAGGTTCATTCGAGCTACTGTACATTACAATCCTAGGTGAATCAAGGGAATGTGACCCAAGGTTGGAGTTAACTCTCTCTGTTCCAGTTACATCCCACCTATCTTTTATTTGGTTACAACTTGCTTAAAACAACAATAGGTAATTAGCAATCATTAGAATTTCCACTGACAAGCTTAACATAATAGAATAAGGTGACTACTCCAAAGAAGGATGATAAATTCATATTGACTCAATATTTTGGTTTATTATCAAACCATCATCGGAGTGATGATGGTTTGATAATAAACCCAAATATTGAGTCAATATGAATTTTTCGCCCTTCTTTGGAGTACTGTACTCTATCATTAGCAAACACAGGCGAACTTTATACAGTGTAACAACACAGGCTTGGCTTATCCATGTGTTGGAAGGCTATACTGTACATAATTTTCGGTCAGTCCGTCATGTTAGATATGACATGAAATTCTGTGTCGGGGTTAGATTTAGTTTAGGGTTACATGCAGGTTTCATGTTGTCCTTGAGACTTAGTATAAGGGTTAGGTTTAGTATTAACCCTAACCAAGAACTAAAAAATTCACATATATCTTACATGACGGATATGCTTAATTTTCAATGTTACACTGTACTATTGTCGCTGTTTTCCCAAGCTGAGTCTTCAAGTAATACATCTGATTGGGTGCGTAGAAGTTCCCAAGCAACCAATTGATCGCTTGTCAGTAGGGTTGATCCGCCAAGGGTTGTAATATAGAGTAGATCGGAATAAAACTCTTGGCAAGCAAAGATGTAAAATGATATGTTGTCCCCATAGCTGTAGGCCTATATAAGGTACATGTGTATCCAAAATTATAAGGAGATAAAGTTGTATGCTTGATACAGCTAAGACAAGATTGATATGTCTGAAGTTACTGAAAAATGGTTCATTAAACTCTCATAAATCATTGGATATACTGAAATAGTTTCTTTATATCCTCTGATAAAAGGATGCTTGTTTCTTGAGGATTGGCAGAACAGGGTTTACTGTTTAACGTTCAATGAAAATCTTATATAGTTGTTTCTATTCAGAATTGGATTGGTTCCTGACAAAGTTTTTTTTCTGACAGCCAATGAAATAGCTGTGGTCTTTGATTTGTCAAACAAAGGCAGTCTGGAACACCTCAAATGACATGACCTAGTTTACCCTATCCTGCCAACTTTGAGACAACCAGTGAGTTTTAAGTCAATAAATACAAACAATAGAATTTGTATAAATAGCTGTTGATAACTGATCATAGGTTCACCACTGCTATGTTTTCTGTAAAATTGACTACACAGTTATCTGGGTCATTTTAAGTTTAATGCTTATCGATAAGAAGCACTATGTAAAAGTTCACACAATTCTGGCAGTAGGCCCCTATACCACAAAAATATGTGGAAAAATGGTCTACAAAACATAGAAATATATTACTTTTTTAATTAAAGATATCCCATGTAACCATTCTAAAAACTTGGCCCCCCCCCCCCCCCCCCCCCCACACCCACAAGACAAAATAAAATTGTGCAGCTTTTGTTAAATTTTTTGAAAATTTAGCTATCTATTTAATAAGAATGTCCTTTCATGTGTGAGCTATGATTGGCATTAAGTTCAAGGATGAGATGACGTTGTGTGTTAATTTTAACCCAAAACTTAACAATATTTGTCATTGCGTCATAAATTTGACCATTTCTCAAGTTGTATGTGAAGAGCAATGAGTTACACTTCCTAAATGCTCCGGTTGAGATTTTAAGATATCCATATAAGGGAGTTGAGCGCATAGAACTTGTGGTTGCCTTGTCAAAGTGCTTGGTTCCCGTGACAAATGTTTACATGGGTTATTTCAGTGCAATATTAAAAACACTTGAAGCAGACATCTATGTCAACTTATTTATGTAGGTTACGTTTACCTTCAAGAACTGACTATCTAAGATACGAAGTCTGTTTAAATAAGTAAGTGTGATTGATTTGGACGAATGTAAAGTAAATGTATTTGAATAATGCAGGCTCCAGTTTAAAGCAGGGAGAAAAAACAAAACAAAAATAGTCAGTTAAAATTTCAACGCTACCTATTTTTTAATGCTGCTTTAAATAATTATAGGATTTCTTGTTTTATTACTGGAAGCCAATGTTTTCTTGCTTGTTTGGGTGTTTATCTCATAGTTAGATTATTTCACTCATGACAGCAGGCCATTCAAAGGGCTGTAGCAATACGCCCTCAACACAACCACATAAAAACATCATAAACAGATCTGGAGCCATTTTCACAAAACGTCGTAGGCTACAACAATAAAATATTGTACGATATTTTTACGCTATAGTTTAACATGGCGTAATTTAATCGTACGATATTTATGTCTCGTATGACGTTTTGTGAAAGTGGCCTCTGGGGCCACGTTCATAAAAAGAAGTACGACAATTTTACGCTATAGTTTAACATGACGTAATTTTATCGTACAATATTTATTTGTCGTACGACGTTTTGTGAAAGTGGCCCCAGCTTCCACTTGCTCTAAGCTCCATGTAAGCTTCCTTCCAACTACCCTCCACTTACATTTTGGGGACTTTTGTCAATGTTTGGTAGTCTCTGACGTGCCTACCCTAGAAAAAATTAAAGTGTAAATTTTTTTTTTTTTTTTAGGAAGTATTTTCTTACGCTATTGTATTACAGCCTAGCACAAAATATTAATTCCCGAGCCTATTTTGATGATCTATTGGTAAATTGGACATAAATTATTTGTACAAAATACTCCAGAATACACTGGGTAGGTAGCCCCATGAGGGAGCGGGTGGGCCATGGCCTTGCAGAATACTCCTTGGGCTTCCTCGGTCAATCGTAAGAGGCAAGAAAAGAGGTTGCTTTCTGTTGCCCTGGTGTTCCCAGAGCTAAAGTGTATAAACTGGAAGCAGATTTGTTTGTGATGTTCTTTATTTGTGTCCGTCGTCATATAAGTGAAATACCCTTGAGTACGACGTTAAACACCCATCAAACAATCAAACAAACACTGGGTAGGTAGGTCTTATTAAATCAGATTTATTTTCTGTATTTCTAGTAAATATAAATTACTGAAGTTACATTAAAATATATAATAGTGCAAATATACAGAATAAAGTTCTATTCAATTGACCTATGGCCTTTCAAACAGTGATTTATTCCACCATACATTGTACTTACAGCACCAAGATTTCAGCGAAAAACCTGGAATATTGCCCCAAAAATGTAATAGCAGTTATGTTCACTTTATAAGGGTGTATAATTTTAAGGTGGTTAGGTTGATCTGGATTAATTAAATGCCATACCTACTTCACTCATTTGAGGACATATCAGCTTGATGGGTGAAGAAACATGCTCTTGATGCGACTCGTGGCATCAATACTTCAGGGTATTTCACTCATATGATGAAGCACCAGTCGTATGGGTGGAGGAAACCACCTGACATCACATAATTTGTTTGATTGGGGTTTAACATCGCACTATCTTATATGACAACGGATTGTTCACTTCACATTGCATCTAGCCTTAGTACAGTGGAAAACTGAGAGGAAACCTCGTAAAAAAAACAAAAAAACAACCATTGCCGGAGCCACAACATGTGAAGGTCGACTCAATCTGGTGAATGGTGCTTCGAAGCAATTTCAATTTAGTAAACGCATGCATGCTACCACTTAGCCACGGCCCGCAACAAAGAAAGACAAGACTGGCCAAATACAGACAGCACAAACAGTTGGGCTTCCTGTTCCCCTTTAGCTGCGAGAGCACCAGGGCAACATGAAGTTCCCTCAAACGAAGACTAGATCAAAGAATTGTACAAACATGATCGGTTTTATGTCATGACTTTTTTAACTGAACTAGTTTGTTGGGCAACGTTGAAACAAAACACAGAAGAGAAGCTATTAAGTAATGTCATTTATTGTCTACAAGCTTGAAGTATTGCTAGGCTGGTGGACAAATGATAGTTTAGCTAGAGTAATGCAATTAGTTGTAGTTAAAATAATATATACAATGCAGGCAGTCTAAACATACTGATGTGAAATCAAATCCCAGGCAGTCTAAACATACTGATGTGAAATCAAATCCCAAATTGAAGGCTTCTATTATTCAGCAGTATACATGTCATATAAATTAAATAGCTGGAATATATTTCCTAGAATGAGGTTTCAATTTTGAACAGTAACATAAAATATTGACTTATATAGCTAGGTAGCACAGTTTCAATTTTGCTGCACAGTTTATTTCTACTACAAAAGCATTGGTGAATGGTGTTTAAAGTCCTGCGGATGTATACAAGAAACTTACAGGAAAGCTTAAAGGGCACAGTAAATATATTCTTCTTTGAAAGATAGTTTGAAGGGCATCAAACAAACAGTTTTGTAAAAATTTTATGCACACCCAAGACATCAGACAAAATGAATAACTTGGAATTCTGTCACTAGTTTTTGGATAAGGGTACAGTAGTATTTTTCAGATAAACAAAGCATTAAAATCAGTTAAAATATAACAAAATGTTCAGATTTAAATAAATGAACCTTTCATAGCAATACTGATTGTCATTATGTTTAAGATATACATTAGACCAGATGTATATTAACTAGAAGTATGCAACTGTCATACAGTAATGTCCATGACATGGTAGACCAGCAAGAACAGTGACCTCACATTTCAGACATGTGTCTTGTTAGGAACTCTGGGTAATTTCGTCCCTGATCAGCCACTGCAAATAGCAGTTGATTTCGTTCGGAGACTGGCTTAATTTGTCAATTTAGTTGCTGTTTATGGTCTATTAAACAAGCACGTATTGCACTGTGTAAATGCATTTCATACAATAAGCAACATTATGATCATAGAACGACAGAAGTTTTCCATAATGCATTTTTTTTAAAAGTTGCATTCTTATAAATTGTCTTGTGTGCTAAATCACATCGTATGTGATATCAGTGGGCTCAGTTCCAATGCCGGTTACCTTATCTATATGGCAGTTGCATACTCAGTTAATAGACTTCTGATTATACAGATAGTCACCACCAAACCAGAGTTATGTATGTAGGAGGTTACATCAATGCGGTCAAGGTTGTAATGCAAGGGTTTATGCAATAAAGACGGGAGTACTAGTTAGAATCTGTTTTTCAGCTCTTGATATTCGGCTCCTGAGTGTTTTGCTCCAAATTGATGGTATATGTTGTTAGCTGATTCAACAAGGCAAAGTCCACAACAGAAATTCAGCTGCTGACCAATCAAATAGGGGTATCAGTTACAACACAAAATTTAATTGGTTAGTTCGTTAAGTGATTGAAACAGTATCTGAGGTAGACTTTTGATTGGTTCTTGTCACTTTAAGTACTATCAACCAGTGGTTGGTATGGAGAAAACCACTTAAAACATAAACAGTTAAGCATTAAACTCAATTGTTCTTAAATGGCTAAGTGTGAATAAACCTACAAAAAATGCCTTATGTCAGAATGCCTAAGACTATTGGACAGGTCCCTCTTCACTAATGTAGTACAGGTGATTTTGTTATGTTACATTCAAAACATATTTATAAAATTTCAATTAGTAAATTTTAACCTGGGTATTTCAATTTCGAGATCTTTTCAACAGTCATTTTATTGTGAAAAAGTAGATCCATAATTCACGATACTGGATTTCTTTTTTTCAAAACGTATTCTAAAAAAATATATATACAAGAGATCACTGACATTCATGGAATTGATTCACTGATTGGTTGTTAAGTATTTTATGCCACACTCAGTGGTATGTCACTGAATTCAGAGTTTGAGGTTTGAAAGTGTCTGTTTTTCAGTTCTTCATCATGTTATCATTAATTCTGATATTCTTCCAAGATATGAAACAATTTGTGTTACAATCTAAGAAGTATTTAAGAGTGAGTTTTACAAGTTTGGATAAACTTTCTGGGGCCAGTTGCTAAAAAGATTATTAATTGCTAACAAGTGTCACTAATAGCAGATTAGAGATAGACCTTCAACATGGTGGGACAATATCTTATGGAGGATTAAATTTGATAGTGCTTCAAGCAACTGCCCCAGAATTAAGACTGTTAAGAGTTGGAACTTCAGTTTATTAAGGTAGCAGTGATAGCATATATACTTGATAATGGTGCTTTAAAATTGTAAAAAAAATAAAAAAAATAAACAGAAGTTGAAAATCCATAAGTCTTCCTTGTAAGACTTTCCAATAAATTGTTTAACAATAACAATGTGAGAATAAGCATTGATGGACATGGACTATGCTGTAAAAAATAGATCTGGCTTTATATACTGTGATTCTCACTGAATAATTTGACATAGTAGACCAAAGTCACAACTCCAAGAAACGACACTTGCGTAACTTACATGTAACATGCGTATCTTGTCATTTCTCGGAGTTGTGACTTTGGTCTACTATTACAATCTTAAGTTGTTGAAGTTATATACAATTTGTACCAACCTAGAAACAGTTTGTCAACGTCATGCAGGTAAAGTAAGAAGTCAAACAAAAATAAGGTAATGTTTAAGTATTGAGAATAGCACTGTACCTACTCTACATCAATACAAGTCTTAATCAGTTCTAACAGAAATGTACATCAATTTGTGCATATTACAGTTGATATTTAGCATTTATTTCAGCACAAATGGTCGAGGAACACTTTCACAAAAAATCGTATGATAATAAATAATCATAATGAAATTAAACGTAGGCGTAAAATATGAGACGAGATATTAATGTCATAGGACATTTTGTGAAAGCGACCCCAGGGCTGGATTGGTGAAAAACCAACTTTAAATTCATAACATCACAAGGCAACTATATTGTGACAAAATTGTACAACATTGCTTCAAAGTTAACATCCATTCGACCAACCGACCCTTCAAATTAATGCATTTAAAGGGATGGATAAGCTATCAAAAATATAAGTTGTTACATGCAGAGCAAAAATTACAGCTAAAATTGCCCCCCTTTTGGAAAGAGAAACTCAAATAATTGAATAATTACACCAGTTTCTATTCTGAACACATAGTCCGACTCTTATATCAGATAAGCATCATACAGATTAACAGATTCTTTCTGCAGTTATGTATGGCGAATTATTTTTCTAAGCCCTAACTTATTTCTATAGTTTTTTCCGGCTAATCCGCCACAAATTTTGTATATACATTTCATAGTTAAAAATGGTGGTCCAGTGAATGTCTGTTAGGCAAGTTAAATGGTGAAATTCATATATTAGTTAAAAATACAGTCATATTAAAAACATGTACATTGGCAGCTTCTTAGTATTCTTTAGTCGCATATGCAGATCAGGCAAAATCGTATATGTTGATTGGTTCATGTTGGAAAACCAATCACAAAACTGGTACCCAAAACTTGGTAAAAACTAGCCAGATAATATTAATGAGATATGTCGTGTTATTGGACAACTGTAACATTGACCTTTCGTGAACATGAGTGGTCGACATCATCGAAGGCAAAATATTATAGAGCTCAGCAAGATCCATCTCTGACAAAATTATCACTAAAATCAAGAACTGGTGAATTACCTAGTTGATATCATAGACAAAGTATTCCACTAATATAACGACTTTTGTATCTACATACATCTTGGTTAGACAAAATTACATTTTTCAATATGTCACACACAAACATAAATGGATGGTCTAATATAAAATAAGTGGATATGGCATGGATGTTTTAAAATATAACAGGATGTAGTAATGCAGACATGATTATATGTGATATTGTTATGTATGCCTCTGTTGAGTGTTACGCTGTACAGTAGATAGAGGATAGTGAAGATACAGTGAAATGAAGAGAGTGTATATCTGATAGACCGTTGATCACAGCCTTGGTTGGCTCGGCAAAACACTGCTTCTACAGTTAGTACGTGCTGTGTTGTTCAACCCCATCTGAAAGATACAAAATAATCCTAAATTAAACTTGTTAAAAATCAATGTTTACAAGTTGATGACCCAATTTAAAATGGCATGGTGATTCTGATATACAATGTAGAGGTATATTGATCAATGGGCACAGACAACAGAAACAGATGGCTTTATAACATTTGAATGACAGCTTTGATAGAACAACGGACCTCTAAAATATTGATAAGAGGTGACCTGCTGATCTATCAAATCCAGCAAAACAAATGAAACTTAAATTTGCTAATTTAAACTGACTGACCCAGCATTATTACCTATCAAAGTTAATATAGATCTGTTCAAAATAAATGTTCATCTTTAAAAATAATGATTGGATGCAAAATGAGTCAGCAAAACTTTAATATTGACTCGAATATAACTTCAAAACTCTTTCTCACAATATCAAAGCGTTTGTCAGCAATTAATCTCATAATTACAGCAAGCAATTACAGCAAGCAATTAAAGCAAGCAATTAAAGCTAGCAATTACAGCAGAAGGTACCCTGAATCACCTCAAATTTCATTTATAAACCAATCCTAACTTTTTGGCTTCTTGTGACAATATTACAGCATGCACATTTTTCTTTCAATATTTTCTGAGAAATGTTGATGCTTTCTAATGAAAAATTCATTTTCTCCTTCTCAAACAATTCTTTTATGCTTAGACATACATATTGAGTGACATTCACAAGCTCTATTTGTTGATTTATACAAAAACATCACATCAAAAGCACTAGAATCTACATAAACAACATATCATTGTAGCAGCATTACACATGTGAGGCAGATGACATGAACAAGGAGTCTTGAAATACTGGAAAGGAGGGTTAGTTAAACTTTGAACGGGATTGTTTGATTGGTGTTGAACGTCGTACTCAAGGGTATTTCACTTATATGACGACGGATTAAAGTTACTCGAACCCGTGAAGGGTTAATTGAAACATGTTCTGTTCAGGAAGCGCACTCGCTACCACTGAGCCACGCCCGCAGGCATCTTTGAACGGGAATCCTCTAAAATCATAACATTTGTGAAAGTCAAAGAGGTGCCTTTTAATGATGTGATTGTCACACACATTAACTTTAAGTTCTGCACTGCTTGGCCAATTGTCTAGTATATTCCTGAAATCTAATTGAATAGGTTCTTGGTAAGGAACTAGTTGAATAATCCTGTTACATTTAAACAATTTTTTTTTGGAAATGACCAGCTGTGATTATATTAACTTGAGCCAATGACCCTGGACTTGTTCAATACCTCTACATTATAAAAAAGATGTGTTAAGTTTTATAAAATAAGAGTCTCATAAATTATGTCAGATTCTAAGACTCAGAATAGTCAAAGACATTAAAATGGACAGGTGTGATAAATTTCATGGAACCGATCCAGAAGCAGACTAATTGAGAAAATGTTAACAGGTTAAGCTCTCTTTGATTGTTTGTTCAATTGGGGTTTAACGTCATACTCAACGGTATTTCACTTATATCACAATGGATTGTCCTCTTCACCTAGCCTTATTACTGTAGAAAACAGGAAGGAAACCTTGTAAAAACCTCCCTAGCTATTGCTGGAGCCACAACATGTGACTCTCTCATATACCTGATGGTTGACAGGCAGACTCGATCTGGTGAACAGTAAATCAAAGCAGGTTCAGTTTGGTTAGCGCACAGGCTACCAATAAGCCACGTCCACAGGCCTACCTCTCTTTAAAGACATTTTGTGTGTACATAAGTATTTACTGACAAATTTTGTTATTTTTCATAAGAAAAAGGAGTATGCACTACAAAACACATAAAATTTGTTTTGGGACAAAACTAACCTACAGATATGCTGAGGGTTACATAATTATCTAGATTTTTTTTTTCAAATGTGAAGTATTCTCAAGCCTTCTGACTGGAGGTGAGTGATGTATGTTAAACCATAGGTCAGCACACCTCAAATCTGAAGGCCTGTATTCTGAAATAATGCTACACTTGAAAGTGGACAATAAACACTCAGAAGATTTTGAAACTAACTTTTGTATAATTTAAACATCAGATCAATCAATTTAGAGGATAAATGTAATGAAACGATAAACACAATAACAACAAAAAGTGAGGACTCCAGAAAATACGGCAAGAAAAGAGTACAGCAATGCTAAGGTGCAGAACAAGCAAAGGGAAGGAACAAAAATAAAAAATAAAATAAAAAAATAAAGTATAATAATGGACTAGAATGTGGGTCTTGGCTGTTCTCAAAACATTTTAGTTCAGAAGGATTATTTTTGCTATGCAGGGGGGATAACTTGTAATAACCCTGGCCATACATTTAGAACGAGGGGAAATATTACCACCAAATGTTTTACTAGCAACAAAACTAGCAGCAATAAAATGAAAATTTGCTTTTTTTTCAACGAATTATTTACCGTGTTTTGTTCGCTGATAAAATGAGAACAGAGTCTAGACCCTACACTCACTGCTCAACGACTCTTCATATACACAAATCCACTTCTTCTATTTGCTGACAAATGTCAATGTTTTCGAGGATGGACAGAAAAGGGTCACTTAAAACTGTGCCAATCAGGTCATTCCCTTTGGGTGATCCAGACTGCAGTTGTATATATCTTATCTAAAGGTGTTAAACTGGCCTTCTGAAAAAACAACTGTCGAGACTCAAATTCTGTTAGAATCCCATAGACTACATAAGGCCAAGAGATTGTTTGTGGGTTTGTTTCATTGGAGTTTAACATCGTACTCTAGGGTATTTCATTTATATGACGGATTATCCACTTCACACAGCCTTATTACAGTGGAAAACTGTGAAGAAACCTCATAAAAACCACCCAGCAATTGTCAGAGCCACAAGGTGTGATTTGCTCATATACCTGATGAACTAAATCCTGTAAATGCTATATAGAAGCAAGATTCCGAAGCTGACATGCTACCACCAAGCCACAGCCACGGGCCATATGGCTGTAGAAGATTTTAGTTGAATGTTTAAAAGTAAACCCTGTCCTGTCGCTCCTCTTGAAACAGACATTTTATTATCAGAGACTATAAAGAAAGGATTTGTGTATAGCTGATGACTAGCTAGAGTATCAAAACCCAAAACCAAAATAAATTAAAAAAGATTTAAACAAATACAACTTTCCTAAAGCTTTAAAACAGTTCATAGTTTCACAAATTCACAATTGCAACAGAAAGCCCTGTATTGTTGAACACAAGAGCAAAGCACATCCATGCTGTACGGAAGGTTACTGCAAACTTACAGATGCCATGCAGTTCAATAATGGCTGATCATCGCCATGCTGCTTTGTTTTGAAAAGGTAATGAGCTGGGTGAGTCAGCAAAATTAAACTGGAAAGCGGAAAAAGAAACAAAATTAATGTAGGAGTATTTTTTTGTTCCATAAATGCTGAGAGTAATTTGAGGTATATCATTATTTTTTGATGGTGTCCTTAAAAACTACGGAATCATTTTAAAATGTTTTAAATGAGTTAAACCACAACAGGAAAAGGCAGCCTTTTATTTACTTAAGGGAGAAAAGTTAGTTTTGAACTGAAGTGCATGAATTTAACATGTTAGAACAGCCAAGACCCATATCCAGGGAAAGATAAATTGAACAGAATGGGCACACGTGAATGTTTCTTAAACTTATACACACAGCAAAGTCTTGGTACGATCCTGTTGTGGTAACTTCACAAATCTCGTCATCTGCTGCGCTGCTTACCGTCGTATGACTGAATAGGGTACTCTGCCCTACTTTATTCGTCTCATTAATTTCCCCTAGGGCTTTACGAGCCAGCCTCTGTGATCGACGCTGTAGTGAGCGCGATGTCTGAATATAATTGAAAGATTCTATTCAGTGGCTGTGTTAACGATTTTGGCTAAATGAGTTAAGGATTTATTGTCAAATCGAAACCATTCCATTACAAAGGTAAAATATTTCAGCTTTGGATTCCTTATACATGTATCATCATATTCATGTTGTGGACGAGTTTTATAAAATATACACAATAAGAATTTAAGATCAACATCTGATTTATCTTAGAATACAATAAAAATAAATAAAATACATGTATTTTAGATCAGACAACTGAGAATTTAGACACTCTACAGGTAGACACCCAAGGAATGATAAAAGATAGAAAAGTTACAAGTGGAAGATATATTGATATATCAGAAAATAAAAATATTGTAAATTTGGCCATAAATGCATTGTATATACGAAGTAGTGGACACTCAAATAACAGAAACCAAGACAAAACAAACAGAATGGATCGAAGTCTAACCTTTGATGAAGGTGAAGGTCGCGGCGGTCGACATGCTGCTAACATTGTACTTGTGAGAAGTCTACGAGGTGTTGTTGATCGTAATGGTGTGGCAGGTGTCCTTTGACCAGTTTCGTTCAGCTGGAAAAAGACGAGGCATTAAACTTTTGAGAAAATTCTTCATTCTTTGTTAGAATCATTTAGGTCTCCCATATTATGATTTTACTGCAATTTACTGTGGACTATATGTGTATGAGTATTTAAGTATAATAGATGTCCCTCTAAAATTTAAAATACATAAATGTTAAGAGAGTTAGACTGTGTATGATATATGGTTACATTCCAAAACACAATCACTTCAGCTAACAATTCTCCCACTATTTTGGTCACTCTCATTCTCCCACGAAGGCAAAGATATTTTAATTAGCAGGGGGCGGGGAAGCCCTAAAGCCAGTCTATGTGCAACTAGAGATTAACCACTCTGGATATGTTGTATTCTATTTAGCTTCTGCAGATAGTGAAAACACAGTCTTTATTTGTACCCTATATATAAACTACATAATACGACCAGTTTAAAAAAAGATACAACTTCTTTCACAGATGATTTCAAACTCAGAGGATATTACACACTGAATGCTGATTAGTGATAGAAATTTGCTAAGATTGAGCATTAATTTTATTTAAATCGATCAGCATAATATTAATTATCTGTCCCTAATGATGAAACTGCAGACCATTGGTAGGCATTAATACTGGGTTTTGATGGAACCTGTGAGCACTACATCCAAGTAGGATGGCATAATACCTACTGAACAACGGTGGTAGGCCTTCTGACCACAAAGTGTTATTACAGGGATATTTGCACAATGCAGTTTTTAGATGAAACAGTATACAGCGCTCTTGTTTAACAAAGTTTTCTTGGCACGAATTGACATTATCACCAAAAATTTCTGTCTTTCTCCATTTCACACTGTTCCTTGCTTAAATGCTGAGAAAAACTTACAAGAAACCTTGTTAAAACCATTAATGCAATCAGCATTAATCAGGTTATGTGCCAATTCTGTATACTACCTTAAAATTAGGATTTAGTGAGCGGCAAACATTCATACTCGGTTATTTCACTGTGAACCTAGTTAGAAAGAGCACTTGCCATGCAGGCCAGAGACCTGAGTATAAATACGGGTGGAGTGAAGCAAAATTGTCTTTCTTAACAATAAAAATATATGTATTATTATAAAAAAAAGGGGGGAGCAGTGAACACCCACTGTATATTAAGCTGAGAGACCATGCTTTGTGTAATACATGAAGATTGTACAGAAGCAGTAGGAAGAGATAGATGCGCCTTTAATAGCCATGCTAATACACTGAAAGCTCTTGATGATTACACATATAAACATGTGGCGATATACTCACTGTGTAGGTCTCAGGAATTGGAGCCATTATCTGTTTGTACAACAGTTAACATTTATTCCGAGGCAAACATTTATTCTGAGGCAACTTCCTCCATTAACTCATCAAGGTTATTATCCCTGACAGTTTCCTATTTTGACACCAGATGAGCTTCGCTGGACTATGACTACAGAACTGTACGACATTTTTCATTGGCTAACAGGACAGAGCTCTAATCCTTTATACATGTAGATCAAACCTATTCTGCTTGGTTTGTTTGTGGTTTATCATTGTACATTGTTTATCAGAGTATTTCACTTATATGATACTTTGTACACTTCACACTGCTCTTTGCCAAGTTACGTTTGGAGACATCCGAAACAGACTGGCTCCATGTTGCCCCTTAGCTCTGATAGCATCAGTGCACCAGGATTTTTTGTTTGTGTTTTATCGTTGTACTCAAGGCGGGTATTTCACTTATATGATGACACACTGGTCCTTGCTTAAATTCAGTGGAAAACTGTGAGGAAACCTTCCAAAAATTATCCCTGTCACACTGTTCCTTGCTTAAATACAGTGGAAAACTGAGAGGAAACCCTCCAAAAATTATCCCTGTCACACCGTTCCTTGCTTACACACAGTGGAAAACTGAGAGGAAACCTTCCAAAAATTATCCCTGTCACACTGTTCCTTGCTTACATACAGTGGAAAACTGTGAGGAAACCTTCCAACTACCCCTGTGGTTGCCAGAGCCACAGTGCGACTCATAACTGTTGGATGACAGGCAGAGTTGAACACGTGGACAGTACAACAAAGTGGTATTAGTAAGTAGACGGGTTAACCACTGAGTCACAGCTCAGTGCAACGAAAAGAAACATTTTCCTGAAATCTTTTTTTCCTTTTAAAAATTACTTGAGGCTATTTCACTCATGTGACTCACCATCAACCAAATATGGGGAGATACATTTGTTTAGGGATTAAGAAAATTACCTTTCTGTGCTTGTTTGGTGTTTTTGTGGGTGTTCCCATAAACCGTCGTTTAACAGGTGTATTTGTTGTGTCACCTTTTGCTCGGTCTTTTTGCTTTAAAAAGAAGACAACAAGCTCAATTAGAGTCATTTCATCTAATCAAAATATGGTAGAAATTTCATAATCAAATACAAATTAAGAGTGCCAGTTAGTGACGTGTTTATGGACACAGTTAACATATAAAAAAGTATAAGTATTTATTTGATGGGGTTTAATGCCATCAATTTACTTTGATAAAAGTTTGAGGATTTTTTTTGACAAAAGATAAATTGGCATATTTTGACAGCAAAATCTTCATGCAATCATCTGTATCAGTTTTATTTAATATCTACTGTTTTGTACAACGTGAAAAAAATCAAATAAAATAATTGGAGAAAAAAAAAAAAAAAAAAATATTGGACTCAAATGTCCACCAGAAGAGAGTTGATTGTTTGTTTGATTCATTGGTGTTTAACATCATACTCAAGGGTGTTTCACTTCACACTGTACACAGCCTTATTACAGTGGAAAACCGAGAGGAAACCTCAATTTCAGAAAGAAATTAAATTAAAAAAATAACATATTGTAAAAAAAGAGCAAAACTGACTTACCCTTTGTTCTTTCTCTCTTGAAATTTCTTCTTTATAATTCTCCCATTGTCGGTCTACGTATTCATTAAATTTCATACCATTTACCAAGAAATCTTTACAATTTTCTACCTCCCAGTTCTCAATTGTATCCCTTGTTTCTTGCTCAACCTGGAAGAAAAAAAAAACATTAAAAACTTCAGCTGGAAATTGTTAAATTTAGACTGTCTTAAACAGATTGCAGCATCTCAGGGATATTTTTTGTCTAAACTAGTAGTAAAAATAGTTAAGTTGGAGGATGGTCAATTGGGTCATGCAGACTCAAGTTGTTTATGTTGTTTCTCTGGCAACAGCTGTTAAACTGGCTGTCTGAAAAACAACTTTGTATAAAGATTTGTTATGAAAACAGACAATATGGTTTTTAATGAGATGTTTAATAGAAAACCCTATTCTGGGAATCCTTATGAAATGGATATTCTTTTGTCGGAGACTACAAAGACAGGATTTGTATATAGCATATGATTAGTGAAATTAGCTTATGATTGTAGTGCAGAGTATTTGTTAATAGTTTTGAAAAATTATTTGTTAGCAATACTCAGGACTAGTTTTAATCACCTTTGGTAATTCCTTGAGAAGCTTTTTCCTGGCTTTTTCTTCGCGCAGCATTGATCCACCCCTATCATGGAATAGCCGATTTGGATCACTGGCTTTTTTCTGAAATAGAAATAAATTATATTCATTTACTTGAGATTTTATGCCATACAAATAGGTATTTTGTCTCTATTATCAGCATGGTGTTTTACAGCTGGTCAAAGAAATACTAAACTGGGGTTTAACATTGTACTCAAGGGGATTACCGTTATATGAATTCATTTCACAATGTTCGTTGTTCAAATAACATGGAAAACCGGGGGTTTACTGGATGTGTAAAACCTGCGTCTCTGAAGCAAAGTTTACCCACTCGGACAACTATGAACAACCAGGATCCCATGTCAAAGTCAAGTCAAATACTCAATTCATTGCATGAAAACTGAATTCCATTGTGGCATTGTAGAGGATAATAACAGATTTGTTGCCAGGACTAATGATGAATTGGAACTGTAATCAGCAAAAGGAAAGAAATGTATTTTAAAAATACACTTTATTCCATGTAACTCTACTATTAATCTATAGATAGCGCGAAATAGATGTGTTAGCTGTGATCTGATTGGCTGTCTCTGACTCTACATCCAATCGTTTTCTCTGTTGTCTGCTCTATGGGCTGGTATATCAAGCACATGTTTTGAATGTGTTGACAGTTCTAAAGGCGAAGCAATGTGGATTATTTTTGATAACTTTATAAAAACAAAGTTTGCATAAACAGCACCCATTGTGCCTTGCTTTGTCCGGATAGTGCCTTAGTATGATACTTGACCGCCTTTAGGCTTTGTCTTGCTGAACACATGCAACAGCTTTACATATATACGCTAAAGGTACATGTACAACAACAACTTGGTATTATCAGTCACGTCTTACTTAACCTAACTGCGGGGTATTCGTTTGTTTGTTTTTTGTAAGGATTTAAAAAAAAATATAAATTTTGTTGTAGTTGTACAATTTTGCAAATGTATTAACCTCAATGTTTGAAAGAATTGGTGGTCAAAACAAATTGTAAGAGAATATATTTTTAATGCTTCAAATACATATATTTAGTTGGAAGATGCTGGTTGGCAAGAAATGATGCAACAACAAACAAACCAAAATGGGGATGTTAGATGACTAGCCAAATCATACTGACTTTTACACAAATATCGTTCCAATAACCTTTTTGTAGACCCCAATAATATGACTGGGACCCCACTTTCATATTTTTGGGGGACCAGAAGACCCCAATACTTGAAGAGCCGGGTAACCCCCTGGGCAAACTGAAAGGAAACCTAGTAAAAACTTGCCCTGCGATAACCAGAGCCACATCATGTGACGTGACTCATATACTTGAGGACATGAACTTGTAAGCGGTACAGTAAAGTAGGAATAGTATAGTTCAACACTGATGATAATGAAACTGATCATTATATACTTTGGATTACACACCAATGTTCCATAAAACTGCCACATATAAATTGGTCCCGGTGTCAAGCTCCATATTGAAGCCAAAAACTGAAGCCCATTAATATAGGGGACACTTGCTCGAAAGGCTATTAGCCACTAACAACAGATTAAATAAGTAGCAGTCAATTTAAGATAAACTCTCAACATAAAGTGACACCACCTTATAGTGGATTAAATTTAATATCACTTAAAGCAACTGGCACTAGATCAATAACTTATGTTTGTTTGTTAGATTGGGGTTTAACAATGTACTCAAGGGTGTTTCACTTATATGACGGAATGTCCTCTTCACACAGTTCCTTCCCTTATTACAGTGGAAAACCGTTAGACCTGAGCTGATTGTCCACTACTAACCCTGCCTCACTTAAAAACCATGAAACAACATGATGAAAGCTAGTAAAAAATAAATCAATCAATCAATAAATAGCCAAATGATTCATGAAAGCGCTCATCTTACGTCAAAAATGTTAAGATTTATGGCCTTTTTTATTGTCATAATGGATAAATATGTGTGATGCCATTTACAAGTTCCATTGTCGATATTATTGTTTGTTTGTTTGATTGGGGTTTAACGCCGTACTCAAGGGTATTTCACTTATATGACGACGTGCCAGCCCAATGGGTGAAGGAAACCACCCTTGACAACAAACAAAGACAGGACGACAACAACAGGACGCCCCAAACAGATCGGCTTGCTGTTCCCGAGAGCACCAGGGCAACATGAAGCTCCCTCCAACCGCCCGCCCATTGTTGATATTAAATGTTATGACAACCTTGCTAAGATTAAATCACATTTCTTGCCAACTTTCCAAGCATCCCATTAGAAATATGCATGAACAAAGAAGATATCCATAATAAAAGAAAAATTAAAATAAAACAGAAAATTAGAAAATTTCCAACTGAAAAGGACTTACCTCAAATTCAATCATTTCTTTGAAGAGCTGTTCTCGTTTTGCCAGCCTCTCAAGGATATCTTTCTGTGTTTCATAATATGCCTTCAACTTGATCACTTCCTGGTCATGTCTTTCTAGCAATTCTTCTGTGTAGTTTTCTGTTTAAATAAAAATCAGTCATTTCTAAATATTGGACAACCAGTGTCAGAAAGTATAGAGCCAATTCCTAAGAAAGATAATGAATACATTTTGGCTCAAATTTTGGTTTATAATTCACTTCTGAAGGTGATTTAAATAATAAACCGTTAATACAAAACAGTTAAAACTTTACCAAATATTGACATGTTTGTACAGATTAATTGATAGATTGGTGTCGGTAAGTAAAGACAACAATGTTCCTCTTCAAACAAACTGAAAATAAGGCCTTTATTACAGTTGACCATTTCATCAGTGACAGACAAATCCCTTCAAAGCAGGCAATAAAATCAGTGTCTTTTTTTCGGCAGAAAAGTCGCTCAGCAATAAATCTGCTCAACAAGATGACAGATGCAGTGCTTTTCAGAGAAGTAGGATTTCCAACCATTTTATAGTAAAAAATTGGAAAATAGCCTAAGGGAGCAGTTTCAAAACAGACAAGTATGCTCAAGTTTTTAAAACCTAGGGCAAAATTTTTATGACAACATGCAGACTTTAGTACACAACGACTACTGAATACAACAACATAGTTTGCCTTCACCGAAAGGACTTTGGAATCTTTAAAAAAAGAATTACAACCTAATAATCATACCATCTTTATAATGTATGAACTCTTCTCTTTGTTTGACACCAAAGAAGCATTTATTCCACCATGTGGCCATTTCTTTACGAACTCGCTCAACAAATCTCTGCATGTTTTCCAATTTTAAAATTTCACATCTCTCTATTTCTGCCATCATCTGTACAAAAAAAAAAAAAAAATAAATAAAAATAGTGTCATGATTTGGTTCATTTGAGAGAAATTGAGAGCTAACAAATTGTGTGCCTTAAGATTTAGCAGTTCAAAAATTAAATGAGTTTGCATTACATTTCCGTTGCAGCAAATGCGTATTAAATATATCTATCTTTTAGCATTGAAATCCCAGCCATTTCACAGTGCTTTGGGACAGGGGCTTAGCCAGAAATCTAAAGTAGGGTGTCCAAAATGGTCATTTTGCTTCACTTTTCATATAACTGGGTGTCCAATTTTAACAGTACGACGTTAAACACCAATCAAACAAACAAACAAATCTAATTTTGACAGTTTTCCTATCTCTTGCATGTTAAAATTTGTTAAAATAGTGTATTCCAATAGTAATTGACACTAGCACACCCAAGTTGTGAATCTTTCAATAATGTTGGAAAGTAAGCTTATATTTTCTTTCAGTTCCATTTTATGAAAATAGTAATATTTTGACATTGATTTGGGCACAAAATGTTTCCCCAGAAACTCTTCAGAATGTATTGAATCACTGTTTATAGCTTCATTATTATATTGGCCACCAGATGGCTTCACAATTCAGTGATCATGGTCCAAATGTACTGAATCTATGCAAGTTACAAATCGTCAAGTTCAAAAGCGGCCCACGGTCATGGCTAAGTGAGGGAGCGGGTGGGCCATGGCCGTGCAGAATACTCCCTCGGCTTCCTCGGTTGATGGTAAGAGTCGAGAAAAGACTTTGCTTTCTGTTGCCCTGGTGTTCACAGAGCATAAGGGTAACGGGAAGCAGATTTGTTTGTGATGTTCTGTATTTCTGTCCGTCGTCATATAAGTGATATACCCTTGAGTACGACGTTAAACACCAATCAAACAAACAAAGTAGTAGCAAGTGCGCTTCCTGAACTTAACATACTTCGATTTACTGTTCATGGGTTCGAGTCCGCCTTACAGGGTTTCCTCTCGGTTTTCCACTGTAAAATGAGGCTGTGTAGAGTGGGAAGTGGACAGTCGGTCGTCATATAAGTGAAATACCCTTGAGTATTACATTAAACACCCATCAAACAAACAAACCAAATGTACTGAATCTATTTAAAATTTAAAGGATCTTTAAACAAAAGCACAAAAAGCTCTAAATACATCAATAATTTAATGACGTTTTGTTCCCTGAAAAACCTCTAACTGTCTACGTCCTGACCTATCACATTTCTGAAAAACAACTCATAAATCATTCATACTTTAGGGATTGAATTCCATTTGCTAATGATTCTTCCTCAACTTTCATGTTTTTGTTTTTCTACAAAAAGTAAAGCAGTCAACCAATGATGGATGTGATGTTTTTTAGTTTATGATGCTGTGAATTTTTGTTTAAATAAAAATACTGTTCTGGTTTAAGTCAGCAAATTCATATATACTAGTATAACTTACCTGACTGCCAATGAGTGACATGATATTTTGTTGATTTTCTAATCATTTTGTAAATGATTGATTTGATTTTTTTTTTTTTAATTGATTTTTTAATGATTTTGTTGGGGGGTTCTCTGATATGGTTTTGTTTTCATTGTAGTTTATTTCTTAAATTTAAAATATTTCAAACCATTAAAATACTTCATGATTTAATTTAATAGGGAGTAATAATGAGGCATCAATAATTATTACAGAAGTCTGTAATAACCCTGTTAGTTATTCCTCAGAAAATTGAAGTGTAAAATATGTAAAAATAAAAATAAAAAAAAAATTCTAAAAAGGATTGGTAATCTGCTGCGCATTTTGTGATAAATGAGTTTCGAAATTTATAATTTGATATATTGTAATGTGATTATTTTGTGGATTTCAAGAGCAGTGGGGTTTAAACTCATCCTTTGGGCACCCTGAAAAAATGCGTCATTTGGACATCCTGCTTTCAAAAACTTTTAAAATGCTGTTGATAGGGAGTTACTTAAAATCGTTGCAATAACTTGATTTTCTCTCTTTATTGCCACCAGAGCAAAATGCTTTGAAAATGAAGTTTTCCTGGTCAAAATCGACTTGCTGGATAATGTTAAAACAATACCCTTTCTGAAAAAAACACTTGCTATTCAAGGGTAACAGAAACCTAAGAGTGACTTTCTCAGAATAATTTTTACTTATCACAGAGTTAACTTAAAGCGATATAATTCATATCGGTAAAAAGGGCATCATTTCTTGTGTTCAATAATGCTCTCTAAATTTCTAATCGAGCTATATCAGTTTTATACTTGGTTCTTAAACAATAGGTAATGCACAAACTACAATCAAATTTATCCTTACAGCCATGTCTAGGTACTTTTATCACTAAGCAGAAGAGCTCCGCTAATATTAACCAATCAAATATCTATCTTTTCAAAAAAGTACCTACGTCACGAAACCTGTACAGTCGACTGTTTCAACTTGTGACAGTTCACCTATATAGGTCATTGGTTCACACATGTTATTAACCCGTAACACAAAAGAGTGTTAGTCACGTGACGTCAGGACAGAGCTGGCCACGCCCAGTGGTCGTAGGAAGGTATATATCTGTAACCCTCGGGTTATTTTATGAAATCAAGAAAAGATAAGTCCATGCCATATTTAAGTATATTTAATAGTAACCTTTCAACGAATATAGGGGTCATTTCAGCCGGGGGTATAGCTTTAAGTATCGGTCTCTTATTCGCTCACTTGGGGGTTGATATCGCTATCAAGGCTATATTTCATTTATATTATAGCCTTTTTCAGCTGTGTCGGGTGGTA
>JARFOD010010672.1:0-11397 GCA_031763545.1 Mopalia muscosa
ACATGCAAGTTTGGAGAAAAAATCTCAAACCATCTAAGAAAAATAAAAGTTACAAACAAGGGTCTGTTTTAAAAAATATTTGACGTTTTTCTTGATTTTTGTCATTATAAAATAAAACGAATCATAATATGACATTATATTTAGAATCTTGAAATCCTCTGCCTTCTAAATATATATGATGTTAATATAATCATCCTTTGGAAATAACCGTAAAAGCCACGAAAAGATAAGAGTCGCATTTTTTACTCCTGACTAGCGGTAGAGTCCTTAACAAAATAATGAAAATAGCTAAAATAAAGAACAATGAAATACTTTTGAAACTTATTAATATAGTGTAAATATATTTGTCTGTTTTTTCTTGTCAGAAAACCATAGCGGTTTCAGCAAAAAATGATATTTTTGGAAGGTTTAAATTGTATGAGTAACAGGGAGTACAGTAAACTTTTAGGAGTGACTGAATAGTACGTCGTCTTTCTTTTTACACGTTGCTGGCATATGTAAAAAGGCATCTAGACAGCTTAGTGCACTGAAACGATTCTCTAATCTATTAAACAAAAAAAGTTAAATGAAAAATTGTAAGGACATTTATTCGTTCACATTTCAACTATTGTAGTCTTGTTTGGTTTAACTGTAAACAATCAGATGCTAAAAAGATGGAGAATCTACAACTGAGAGCTCTGCGTTATGTATATAATAATAATCAATCCTCATATGAAGAGTTATTACAACATGCAGAGCTCACAACTCTCCTTTTCTTTCGTCAAAGGCGGTTGGTTGCAGAGGTATACAAATTTCTCCATGGCCTTAATCCACCCGTTATGCAAGATTTATTTCGATACAATAATATACCCTATAATCTAATGTCTGCCAATAATATAGAGATACCTCGCGTTAAAACCATAACATACGGACTTAAGTCGATTAGTTCAAGGAGCTCTACTCTATAACCAGCTGCCTAACGAAATTAAAACCTCCAAAACTATTAACCATTTTAAAAGATTATTATCTACTTTTACATTTTAAATATCTATGTATCTATCATATGTATCTTAAATATTCCTATTTACAACTTGGCAAACAAAAAACCACGACACTATTTATTAAAGCATTTTAATTTATTTATTTTTTAAACATCTTTCGTGATATTGTTTTATTGTTATAATGTTTAATAGTTTAATTGTTTAAAAGTAATTTGTCGGTGGCAATATCATCAAGAGGTCTAACGTTTCTTGTTTGTAAAACCGACATTTTAAATAAAGCATTTATCTTATGCAATTAGGGATTGTACAATGTGCAAAATGTTCATCCCCAACTTTGGGTCTACTTTGAAACAAACCGAAACAGGAGATCTTTTAAAAGTGTTTTTAGCAACCCCTGTGATATGACGTAAATATCTTAAGGCATGCTTCAGAGATGATCTTGATCTCTTCGTTGCCATTCTTATATACCAAGCATGATCCTAACATTAAACTTCAGTCTGCTGTCAGTCTGGATAGTGGAACAATAGCACCCAGTGAGCTAACGTGTCCTGTTTGTAAAACCGACTTTAAATAAAGCATTTGTCTTATCTTTATCTTATCTTATCTTTATCTTATCTTATCTTTATCTCATCTTTATCTCACCTTTGTCTTATCTTTGTCTTATCTTTATCTCATGCAATTATGGATTGTACAATGTGCAAAATGTTAATCCCCAACTTTGGATCTACTTAAAAACAAACCGGAACAGAGGACCTTTGGAAAGTGTCATTAGAACCCCTGTTGTATGACATATGTATTTTAAGGCATGCTGCAGATTTTGATCCCTTCATTGTCATTTTTATCCAGCATGATCCTAACATTAAACTTCGGCCTGCTATCAGTCTGGATTGTGTAAGTTTTTTTTTTACATCACAAAAATGTATCTTAAATATTTATATTTACAACTTGGCAAACAAGTTGTAAAGGCTGTTGTATCAGTCTGGATTGTGTAAGTTTTTTACATGTTCGATTTTTTAGATTATAACATCACAACAATATTTCTATTTACAACTTGGCAAACAAAAAACTGTGATACTATTTATTTAAGCATTTGAATTTAAAAGAATATTTTTTTTATCTTCCTTAACATTGTTTTATTGGTAATATAGTTTAATTGCTTAAATGTAATATGCCTGGGACAATATCACCCAGTCAGCTAACGTTTCTTGTTTGTAAAACCGACTTTAAATAAAGAATTTATCTTATCTTTGTCTTATGCAATAAGGGATTGTACAGCATGCAAAATGTTAATCCCCAGCTTTGGGTCTACTTTAAAACAAACCGGAACAGGAGACCTTGGAAAGTGTGTTGAGAACCCCTGTGGCAAGGCTGTTCGCAGAGCTAAAGGGTAACGGGAAGCAGATTTGTTTGTGATGTTCTGTATTTGTATCAGTCGTCATATAAGTGAAATACCCTTGAGTACGACGTTAAACCCCAATCAAACAAACAAACAAACAAGCTTATATGCTGGCTTGTGTTGTTGGAGAACAGGGTGTTCCTATAGTTATTTAAAGTTATTTTAGGAGGACTGATTTACAGGTTTGCCAAATTGTTTGCAGTGTTCGTCTAAATTTGCATTTTGTTTCTGATTGTGGCACATTTCTATCTGATCATCAATCTTCATGAATGCACATTTATGTATTTAAAAATCAGTAAAGCAGCAGCAAATGCGAACATAAGGTTATCAGCACAGGCCTTAAATGAGGATTGATTGTCCACTTCACACTGTTCCTTGCCTATAAGCTTATTTAATTACGGTGTAGAACACAGACAGCAACGTGACTCACAAATATTTTCTTTAACCTGGGATGAGTATGTACAGGGATTAGAAACACTTCTAGCCATCAAATCAGCGAACCATGAATTTGTTACTCGGCTAGCTCATTCCAAACTGCACATTGGGCGTCTTGGTCAAACATATCAAGTCTGTCCAATCTAGGCAAGTGCAGTGTAGGAAGTGTAAGTAAGGGCTAGCTTGGCATACTGAACAGACTTCATATGTATTACACCCAATGGGTTGATTGGAACGAGCTAGCTGAATAACACATTCACCGTTTGATGATTTGAAGGGTAGCAGAGTTTCTAATCCCTCTACATACTCGTCCCAGCTTTAACAAACTGCACACACTTTGATTTATTACAGATGACATCCACAAACTCATTTCCCAGTATTCCGTTTTGGAAGTTTTTGGAACTGATGAATGAGTCATTGTCCAATGATGTAGACATAAAGTTATACCGGTACTTGAATGTTACACTTCTATTAAATGAGCTTTTTAAACATAACAGACTGAAATCAATGGAGCCAAATGAAGAATTGATCCGTCACTGAGTTGTGTATTAGCGACGGACCAATTATACTATTAGACATTAAAAATATATATCTAAATCTAATGTTCATCATACTCATCAAAGCAGCTTCCGAATTGATAGACCAATGTGAAGTTCTTTCCAATGGGTTATGGCGTGTCCAATTTTCACTTTCGAACAATGTTTCGTCACCTTCGGTTATCACCAAGAACTGCGTGTAACTATTCGCTTGTGCAGTTCTGTAATATCAGAAACTGAAAATACACACAGATTAAACACGATAAATATACCTTTATCATAAAACATAAACATCAAGGTCGGATCACCCACTAAAACTCCGGCTGTCATTCCGACCTAAACGTCATTATCTGTATCAACCTGCCAAGTGTGGCGGTGTTTAGGTGTATGACTTTTCTCTGAAATAAATTAGCGTGCTACGTGCCGATTAAATCAGTTATAAAATTTCCACGTTATTTGTACCCAATTTTTATTTAAAATTCCTCCTATAATTCCATAAAGGGTAAGAGATTATTCTTAACCAGCGACTTTTATTCGAAGCAGTTGACAGAGCTGTATTCAACTAAGGACATAAACTCTGACACCGAGAGGAGTAGGACAGCTTTCACGTGATACATATCTTATCCAAAATGGCGAGGCTGGCAAGTTCTAAGGCAGGTCGGCTTTTGGCAGTTATAGGAGATGAGGTATTTTCAGAGTGTTTTTCTTCGGTTTACCATCTCACATCATTGCATGACTTGTATTGAAGTGAGACTTAATTCTTGTTTCCCAAAGTGGCTTCTTTTTCGTTGTGCAAAGAAATACTATTTACAGGGGATAAACAGTAAAACACTGTTCTGGTTATCAATAATGCGTAAGACTGCGTTGATGATATCTGGATCTAGTTCTGACATAGACCTACTATACATTTACTTAGCCTACAGCCCTAATGGCAGACGATCCCTCTCTTAAGTTACAATATATGATAATTGTTTATATTTGTTGGTAAGACAGTGACAGTTTGAAAAGTCAAAGGAAGGCTATTCGTCTTCCCCGTTTAAAGGCTAAATCACAAAAACTGTGACCATATTTTATAACCTGACTACATAGCCTAGGCCCTACGTCCTGGGTATCTCAACCCATGGTGAAAGTTGTAAATTGATCTGACACTATCGCCAGCTGCTCAAAACGTATAGGCATATCTGATTTAGATTAGTTAACTCATTCTTTCTTTCCTGGCGTTTAAATAATTTTTATTTCAGTTTTTCACCTGAGTTGACACATTTACGTTATCTCCCTTAGCAATAATAAGATTGAAAAATGCCAGGAAAGAAATATTGCAGGTAGGTGAAATACTAGTCACTGTTTTCAGTGTATCTAAAAAAAAAAAAAAAAAATCAGAGAAAAATCAGATATCATCATTTGAGAAGCTGGGGATAGCACCAATCAATTTTCAACTTTCACCAAGGATTGAGATAGAAAGGGTGTAGGGCTGAAACGGAGGAATTAGCCCTATGCATAGTGCTAAGCCCTTGCCAATAAACTAAAACATACATGTAGGAGAGTTACTATTTGCCACTACATGTATATTCCCAACATTGGGATAATTCAAACATTCCTCTGACTAACACAAAAATATTGGCAATGGGATAAATAATTGGACAGAGCTGAGTTTATCAGGTAGTGTTACATGTATATAAATTATTCCATCCTCCACACCTTCAAGGGTGTCATTCAGTCTGAACAGCATTCTAAAATAGAATGGATTCTACTTCCTACTCCAAGACATTGACTCTAAGACACACCGGGGACATCTTGTTTTGCACTTCTTTGGTTTGCTGGTCTGTGGTGTAAGCTTATGTCGCCACAAATATTGGTGGAAATTAATGCGCAATTAATATGCATAGCATACAAGAGTTGTATTAGTCTCCTCCACCATCCAAATTTTCCCGCGAATATGAGTGATTGAGTGGGAGACCTAATTGGGGCTCACTTGGCCTACTGAGCAGAATTCTTATGTTTGACCAACACGCCTAATGTGTCGGTTGTAACAAGCTAGCCCAGTTACACATTCACGGTTCGCTGATTCAAAGGGGTAGCGCCGTTTCTAATCCCTCTACATACTGATCGCAGGTATAACCTACCATAAATTTAAAAGGTTCTGAAACATGAAAGTGATATCACTTGCACGGTCACACCTTTATACTTCAAACTGCTTTTCTAAATGATTGTCGATTGATTGAATCCATGTGTCACACTCACAGAGTATGTAAAATTTACTTTAAATCATATTCAACACCAAAAATTTCAGAAAACTGCAAAGTGAAACGATCAGTCATATGAAAAAAATCAGGTTTACAGTCTTACTAATCTTGCTTGGATGTACCTGCCTACGTGTTTCAGTCTGTCTGCTGAATCAGTGCTGATCCTCAGGTATATGAGTTTTGTGAGAGTCGTGCAATGTTGCTCCAGCAATTATAGGGGTGGTTTTTACCATGCTTCCTTCAACTTTTTTTCTGTAAGCTTATATAAGCAAGGAACTGTGTGAAAAGGACAATGCCTCATATAATTGAAATACCCTTCAGTACAACATTAAACCCCAAACAAGCAAACAAGTCTGATTGTAAATCTCCAGAATATGCCTTGCTGAACTGGAAACCTGTTCATGTTCTACTGTATAGATTTAAGTCAAATCTTTTAAATTGTTGTGATGACATCATTTTGCTGTTTTATTAGATAAATTCACAAATTAGAAAACAGTGGGCTGTGATGCTCTTAATCCAAAACAAATGTGGCAAGAGTAACTTCATTTAAATTATTACCCTTTCAAATCTGCACAGATTGAATGCTCATCAAGTACAATATATATGCTTACATTGGTTGCGCCATATACTTTTATACAATGTGCGAATTTTTACAAATCGTATGATTTCATGTCGTCTGTGAGCTGACAGACAAGCAGGAAAACAGGGTAACAGTTCTATGTCTTGCAGCAGCTGCTGCCTCATTTGCTGATTGCCCTTGTTTTGGTTGTGTGGCATCAGTTGTCCCATTATGCTAATCATCAGTGATGATGTTAGCCAAATCAAATTGTTTCTTACAACCAGGCCCCATGAGGGAGCGGGTCGGCCATGGCCCTGCAGAAGTGTGTGATGCAGATTTGTGTGTGATGTTCTTTATTTGTGTCCATCGTCATATAGATGTAAGTGAAATACCATTGAGTACGACGTTAAACACCAATCAAACAAACAAAATTCTTACAACCAGAGATATGTCTGTGAAGCTTGCAGGACTCAACTGTTTATTTCTGGATAACCACATCTTCTTTTTGTGATTGAACAATATTCATGATTCAAGGTGAATGAAAAACAAAGCCTTATACATACAGTGTATCAAAGTGAATGTTCAGGCAACTCTTTGTAGTTTACATACGTGACACCTGGATGTTACATGTAGAAAGGTAAGCTGAGATATAACTTGAAACTATACATCACCTTGACCAGTTTGCGTAATATTTCTGGTCAAATAAGGTGAATATAGCAATCCTGATTGGGATGAGAGTTAATACATGAGAGCATGTGGACATGGGGCCAAATATCTTTTTGCTAAAACCTGAAGAGCAAAATATATTACCTATTATTTGATAAAGAAAGACACAAATGTAACATCCCAGCTGTAACAGAAAATTAAGAAGTAAAATATAATTTTTGTTTTCTTTTTTTTAATCTTACATTTCAGAATGTTTCTTATTAAAGCTTGTATAACATACACCTAGTCAGATCCATTCTTTTTAAAAAAAAATATTTTTTTCTTTCCATTTTTTTTGACAATCCAGGATGCCTTGCTTAGAAGGTAAAGGGAAAATATAGCCCAATGTACATGCTGTTTATGTGTACACATTCTTGTGTTGCCAAGTTACACCTATGAAGGTACTTGATGTATTAAGGTTGAGAAAGCATACTGTCAGTCCAGTATAAAGTGAACTAAGCTCTACATGTATAAGCTTTAACACAAAAGCCATGGTGTAGTGTCATACCTGGGGTTACTTTATTTTTATAAAAGGATTTTGTGTCGGTCGATTCATTAAGCTTATTTTAGGGCATTGAGAACTTGATCAAAAGACTCTGTTTCCAAAACATGCACTTTGTTTGTTGGAATCCTATTTATCCATTTATGAACATTTTCCACACACTTAAATAAACCTAGCCTTTTCATATGGCTTTCCCATTCCCACATTTTGTTTAAGGGAGAGCTGTAGACTCATAGTCTGGAACAGATGAAAACTATGAATTATCATTATCTTGTATGAAATAGTTACCCTATAACTTCTATAATTTGGGACACTCTAATTTCGGGACAGGCCACAGAAATAACATGTAAGACCCCCTGTGGTACATGTAAAGCCTGTTTCTCCGTCCCAACTGCTAGAAGTCATAGGGTATATCATGTAGTTAACCTAACATATATGTACATTGTACATGTACAATGTAGGGTATAGTTGGGTTGGTCATGATTAATGAACTAGGACCTGTTTTAAAGGGATATTGGATAGATTGCCTAAAGATTTGCAGTCATAATTCGGCAAATAACAACTGGATCTATACACATGAACTATGTAATGATGGCATACATTGTATATCAGTGCAATTCTGTTTTCGTTACTAACTATTTTAATTATTGTTTAATTTATAATTTGTTCCATTTTATTCTGACCCACATTTATACACATGGACACATTTTGAAACAACTAGATTGTTCTGTAACTAAGGTGAAGAAAAGGGCCCCATCACATGATTTCCAGGGGAATAGGTGATGACACAGGCTTATCCTCAAGTTACAGTCTGAGTTAAAACGATAGATAGTATGTGCTGGTTACACAGTGGAGTGCCTTTAAACTGAGCAGATGATTGTGGCTTATTGGTTAGTGTGTTTGACTGCTTATGCTACTTCGATGTAGCCTCCACTGGTTCTCATTTGTTGACCATCATGTTACTTCATGTATATGACTTAGACTAATATAGTCACACCCTGTGGCTCTGACAAATGCTGGAGTGGTTTCCTTTTGGTTGTCCTCCATAGTTAGGCAAGGAACAGTGTGAACTGGATAATGCCTCATCATATAAGTGAAATGCTCTTGAGTTTGACACTAAACCTCAATGGACACAATTTTGATTGCCTTATCGGGGATTCACACTCTTGGGGCTCTGACTAGCAGGGCTCTAAATACAGATACACAGATACATGTATACATATGTTATGAAATAATATTCAATATGGAGTAAAGCTCAGTCAATCAAAGTACATGTAACAGGTGCCACTTGTTAACTAACTGTGGAGAAATGAGTTACCAGTACTAAATCTACTGTTGTGTTGCAGTGTCCATGGAAACTGAATTTCACCCTTCCTCAACAAAATATGATCAGTCACACGCCATAAAAGCTTATCGTAAAATCTAGGCTATTTTGCATTAAATTTTTTCCACAGCCTTTATATCTGTTCATTTTAAATGATGAGCAGGTAAAAAGCTTTTGATTTTTACAATTTTGTTTTTTTTAATTACCATTGGTTCCTAATGAAATCACAATGACAAATCTTTATTGTTTCCCTCAAAACTGATTTTCAGGACACATGCACAGGATTTCTTCTGGGAGGAGTTGGTGAGCTGAACAAAAGTAGACAACCAAATTTCCTGGTCGTAGACAAAAGTAAGTTAAGTTGAAGCACTAGAAGGTTCTTGTAAGTCTTGTGAACAAATTATAAAACTAAAACAACATGTTCTAATGTGATCTTTAAAATATATATTTATGATTTTGTTAATGATCGAGTCAGGCTATCAGACTACCACACACCATCCTTTGTTGCAATGAACTGTTGAATAAGATTTGATTTGTTTGGAGTTTTACTGTGTTCTAAAGGCCTAAAGGTTGTGTGTGCTAGACTAATTGTTGAATTAAACTACATTGACCTCATTGACAACAAACAAAGATGGGATAATAACAAGATGTAAAACTAAGAAATACCACAAACAGATCAGCTTCTTGGCAATCCTTATTCTGACAGCACCATTGGCAACAGGAAGCTGTCTCACAAGTTAATTATTTTAAGATACTTGATATATACTGTTTGTCATATTCTTCTTGAACTTGACTAATTTATCATTGTATTCTATTACAGATACAAGTGTAAGTGAAATCGAAGAAAGCTTCAAGGCATTTTTGAATCGAAATGATATTGCAATCATTCTTATTAGTCAAAATGTAAGTAAATACATTTTAATAAATAAATTGAAATTTTCTTTTGTTTCTTAAATAAATGTAAGTTTATTAACATTTCCTTTATAATGAACTGTAATGAGAACAATGATAAGAACTGTACAGGGTAAAACACTAATCAAATGAAGCAAACTTTAATATAATGTAACTTGTTTTTCCTTCAATTTTCTTCAGATAGCTGAGATGATTCGACATTTGATTGACACACACTTGGAACCAATACCTGCCGTTCTAGAAATCCCCAGTAAGGACCACCCATATGACTCCAGCAAGGATTCGATATTAAGAAGAGCAAAGGTTTGTTTGAGACACATTGATATCCCTGTGTATGTTGACCTTATTGTACTTAACAATTGAATGCTTATGGAAACAGAATTTAATTTGTTGGTTTGTTAAGGCTGTTATATTGTACTTACGGTTATTTCACTCCTATGGCATTGTTCTAGCCCAATGGGCAAAGGAAACCACATTGGAAAACACTGGCAGCAAAGATATAACAGAAACAAGACACCATAAAAATGTAGGCTCTGAGTTGACATGTACACTGTAGCTCCTAGAGCACCATGTCAGCTCCTAGAGCACCAAGTCAGCTCCTTCCCATAAACTTTTTTAAGTAAAATGCCAGATTCCTTATCTTGTGATCCATTGCAGTAAATATTGTTTTTATATTGACTCTAATCCATTATCAATTCTTCTTTAGCTGTTAATTTATCCATACCTTTACCTATATGACTTTATTTTATTTTGTTTTCAGGGTATGTTTTCAGCAGAGGATTTCCGATAGATATCATGGCAGGATTTTAGGGACATTCCATGTTACACAGTGTTTGTCAAATTGTCAGAGTCTTATGTATTCAAAGACAATAGTGTATGGATTAGAATAGTAGTTCTGAAAGAATGTGAACTATAATGTGAATTTAACAAGCTAACAAATTAGGGTTCTGTGGGGATCAACCTGGATCAATTCCCTTTCATTTGGCAGCATCTTCATGTGAGTGAAATAATGCTATCAGTGTAAAAAAAAAAAAAAATGGGTGAAGCAACCCTTCCCCACACGCTCACTACATCTTACAGTTGCAGACAATTAAGTCATAGTATTTATATGTTTTTGTTCTTTTCTGTTTTTTAAACTATTTATTCAAGATTAATCTAAAATGTTTTTTTGTTTTTCATTCTTTACATAATGTAGCATAACATGTACTGGGATTAACATAAATTGAATGTTACTCCATCAGAAGGTTTGTTTCTGTTATGAAACTGTGAGAAACGCAATATGAAATTCTGCCTTGATTTTCAGGCTAGCTGTCAAAATGCTAACAACACTCACAAGCCATTCGGTTGTGTAGACTTCCCAGTGTAAAGTATACCATAAGATCATAAAACAACCATAAGCCGTTTAAACACATAGGCTTAACTTTGTCACAAGGGGACTATAAGCACTTTGTCAGCAGATGCATAGCATTTCAACTCTTATTTTTTGTCCAACACTACTATAGTAGGGGGGACTTAGAAATGCTACTCGGCCTCCGTTTGTATTACCGTCCGTCCGTCCGTCCATCCTTCACAAATGTTTGTGAATACCCTAGCTTGAAAACAAATTCACCGATAAACTTCAAACTTGGTATGTAGCTTCCTCTTTTTAAGACAATGGATGGTATTGCATTTCACCAAATTCCAGTAAACGAAATGGCTGTTATAACATAATTTTAGCATATTCATTCATGTATGTGTTGTGAACACGATAAGTAGAGAATAAATTCATGGATAAACTTCAAACTTGGTATGTAGCTTCCTCTTGT
>JARFOD010010683.1:0-11397 GCA_031763545.1 Mopalia muscosa
GGTATAGTAAATAAGCTGGATTTCGTTTTAAATATTTATTTTGGCGGTTTTTCGAAACTTTGCGTTTCTTACCTTCTTCATCTTTACTCTTATAGCGACCAAACATAACATTGTGTAGTGTGCCTGTGGTCCTGCCTATCACAACCTGTGGTGAAAGTTGGAAATTGATTACGCTGCCCTCCCAAAACATATATATCTGGGGTTTCAGGGCTTGAAAATTACGTTTTCCAATGGCCCGTACAATCTGTTTTTTCAGTCGGACTCAGTGCTGAAACGGGTACTGATTTTCGTAACCGAGTACCCGTTTTGTGATATTAGAATACTATTCTAGTACTCATTACGCATATGGCACTTGGTCGTATACCGTGTACATGTACTGTCATGTAGCCTAATTGTATACAAATATTTCAGAACGCTTTTATTCAGTACAAAATACCTGCTGTTTATTAGTCCTAGTTGTACTGTTATCTTGTAAGTTGACGTACGTATTATAATAAATTTAATTTGCTTTCCTTTAAAATTCCAACCAAGTCCGCAATCGCGTACGTAAGTCTTTAAACAACCGCCATACATCAAACTGAGAGTCACGTGACAGCAGCTTCTGGGGATTGTCTTCAAATTCCACAGCTGACCCTAATAATAGTTTGTGCTATTTTATTGATAGTCTCATACCAATGTACTTTTTGTTATGTTGCATCACTGGCTAAATAAAGATACAATCGCAGCAAAACACATGCAACTTTTAATTCTCAAATATACCCTAAACCCAGTTTTGCGTTAATACCCGGAAAATTCAGTATGTACAACGCGATTTTGCAAAAAGCTTTATTTCACCATTTGTTTTAAAAATAACAGCAGTTAAACACAGGGGCCGATTTCTCTGCACATAGTTTACCCAGCACTTTGCACACGGCCGGCATAGTTAAGGGGGCGTGTCAAATTTTCGGTTAATCGGTTGGCGATGTTACTATTCGAAAACCTTCAGCACTAGTTTTTACAAGGTTTCCTCTCCGGTTTCCACCGTTATCAAGCAAGTAACAGTGTGGAATGGACAACCGGTTGTCATATAAATGAAACCCTGATCAAACAAACAAACCAACAAGCAAACAATCTGTTTGTTCTTGAAATAAAGGTAGAAAAATGTTTACAAATTTTCAATTTGTTTTCTCCAACTCTTCTGTCAGTGAACCTTTAGTAGATACATGTATATGTGACACCGTTGTGATTGAGGTGATCTGTTGGGTGGTAGTTTCCTGTTGCCCTGGTGCTCTTTTAGCTAAGGAGCAACAAAAAACTGATCTGTTGTTGCGTGTTCACATTGTCCTATCTTGTCTTTTTTTGTTGCTGGAGTAGTTGGTGTTATTTCCTTGACAGATTGGGCTGGCACACCGTCATATAAGAGAAATAACCTTTAGTATGATGTTAAACCTTAATCAAACAAACAATTAGCCCAGAGAAAATGGTTAATGTTATGTACATATATCGATGGTAACAACATGTATTTTCCTGTGCTTTGTGTCTGAAACATCTAAGGCACAATATAAAGCTGATTTGCTCAGGGGCCAGTTCCACAAAGCATTTTCTGACTTGAGTCAAAATACCAAATTTGATATTTCTGCCACTTGCCTTAACTTAGTTTCAAAGTAATACCTGCAATTGTGACTTACTTACGTTATAATAATTATGCTAAAATATAAAATGTTAAAATTCAAAACTGAGAAATATGAGGGCCTTTAAACATTTTGACTTAAGTATTAAACTGCTTTGTGGAATCGGGTCCTGGACTTATTATGTTTATGCAGAGTATCAGTTTTTCAAAGATAAGATATGCGGTCGGCTGAGAAACTGTGTAAGAGGGGGAAGACGAATTACCTCCCTTGTAAAAGCGCTCTTCTGTGCCAAATCGTACGATGTGGTCTTAGTCGAATCAGATTGTCAAAATGGCTGTTTACGACACTTTACAACTGTAAGTTTTGTTTCCAAATGGGGATAGTTATGGTTCTCACCGATCATTCTAGCTTAAAGCACTTTTTGTCTAAAAGCTGTGCCTTTCTCTACCTACGTCTGCTTGTTCATGCAGCTGTGAGTTAGAACTGACAAGACGTTGTAACTAAAGTGACACACCTCAGACTCAGTCACGAATAAGATATCGCATTCACAGGGTCAATGAATTTATACTTTACTCTATAGTTTACTTAACACTCCCCTGCGATTTGGTTTCTTTTTCCTGTCTTTTTGTTCCTTACTTAAAAGGACATTGATAAGTTACTTCCATCAACGTCTTCCCATTTAGATGCGAATACGTTTCTGATTTTCAGGCAATCAGCTGATACTGTCATAAGAGACACGACGTTGAGGAGTACGAAAAATTCAGACATAAGACCTGCCTCTAACTCCCAAATAATGTTGAATCCGTATAGTTTCTTATTAAAACATTCTGTGCTATTCCTTGAATATTCAATGTTCAATACATAAAATAATCTAGTCCTGTTTACATGACAGTGATGATTTCGCCTCACAGTCATGCTGTGATGTCATCCCGCATACTTAGTGCATAGACGAGGCGCCTCTTTCCAAACAACCTGGTACAGGTAGATCATTAAAATAAAGCCCAGTCCAATGATAATGTCCCATTTATTCCCCGCTATCTACCTTAGGCTTCCTCCAGCATGATGTACGCCACTTTTTATCCGCTCCGGTCGCTCTATCGGCTCGAAATCGTCCAGCACTGACATGCTGTTCGAATTTGTACATTTACGGATTGTATTTGGCTTTATTTTAATGATCTACATGTTCGGAACGAGACGCCCTGCTTATGCAGTAAGTATGCGGGATGACATCACAGCATGACAAATGTATAAGCTCCTTACCTTCATCGGGCCCGCGTCCCTGGCTTAGTGGTAGCGTTTGCTTATACTAAACTGAACCTGCTTTGATGTACCGTTCATGGGATTGAGTCCACCTGTCGCCCATCAGGTATGTGAGAGAGCCACATGTTGTGGCTCCAGCAATCGCAGGGGTGGTTTTTACGAGGTTTCCTCCCTTCCACCTTAATAAGGCTAGATGCAGTGTGAAGTGGACCGTCTTCGTCATATAAGTGAAATACTCTTGAGTACTACTTTAAACACCAATCAAACAAACAAACAAACCTTACCTTCATCCATACATTTTAGAAAAAGTAATCCACAGATTACATGTATTATAGCTTGGCCTACAGAAGACATCTTTATCATCCCCAATGTTGACAAGGGGATTTTTTTATTAAAGTGAGGTGTTTGCCATCAGTGATGCATTTCATTCTGTCACATAAAAAGTACAGGACAACACTGAGTGAGTACTCTCCCCAATGTCGCAGTTGTAGCATGTGTTGCCTCACTCATTTTCCAGGTCTTCTGATTTGAGGTGCGGTTTACCATGCTTTAACACAGATTGCTCGCCTCAAATCACAAGGCTTTATTTTTAGGCTATAATTTTGGACTCCGAAGACATCACTTGATTGACACTTCTCAAAACATAGATTCAGTATGATGCCTATCAAATCGCCTCAAGCAAACCCTATTTGTGGATTATTATGGAAGAATGTAAGAGTTCCCTAAAGGACTAAATGAAAATTAAGATGACTTCATAGAATTCAACCACACCCTTTTCTCTGGGTCCCTTTTTGGGGACACAGAATCACAGATTCTAACCCGTTGGTTATGAACTTGTGAGTCAATAAGGGAGCCTGGTAACAGGGTGACAAACATGGCAAGAAGAGTTCTCTGAATGTGATATTATTACAATAATCAAATCGCCTCTTTTTTAATACTCATTTGTTTTTTTGCTCTTTCTATCTTTCTTTGAACAGGCATATCACCACTGAGTCCTTCATCCTCGATCCTCGTAACTCTGCTAATAACAGCAATGAGTTATTGATCATCAACAGGCTGACACACGAGATATCTCTTCAACGTAAGACAAACTAACATGTGTTTCAACAGCTTTAGACAGACTATATAACTTAACAATACATTTGGCTCAGATTGGGCAGTACACATGAACAGTTACACGGTGCCACCCCCTAAATATAAAATAAGTCAATAAGTACCCAATATAAAGATAAATTTCTACCACCTTAAAAGGCCTATGTCTATCCTATCTAAATGTCAGTGTATATCCCATATTATAATGGATAATGTGTACCCCATCGATGTATACCCCCCAAAAAGTCCAGGTGTACTTGAATATGATGATCAATATGTACTGTATATATTGGTTAATGTGCACCCCTTATAAACGTGAATGTGTACCCAATATAATTGTAAATGTCCACCCTGTAAAAAAGTTTATGTGTACCCATATAATTGTCAATGTGTATTCCATATAATGGTTAATTTGAAGCCTGTAAAAAAGTACACATGGCATATAAATGGGGCACATTACCATAATCCATTTATCTTCAATTTTAGCAAATCATATTTTGGTAGACATATGATGTACATTTATGTACTAGTTTCCTACTCACTACAATAGCCCAAATAACCATATAAATGACTGACTATGATGAAGGTTACAATCATGTAATTTGTAATAAAAATAATACAGCCACCTTTGAACAGAGAGTCTATGACTAAGCAAAGATACAGCCCCTAGTAAGGTCAGACATTCTGTAGTCTTAAAATCTGACAAAATCTAAGATCCTTGTAATGAAGCCAGTGACAAATCAACATGTATAAAATTTTGCCTTTCTATTTGAGATCATTGGTTTTCTCCATAATTGTAATCGTACTTGTAATTGAGATTTGATTGAGGCCATATAATTGTAATCATAATTGTAATTAACTATTTCAGATTTGTAAGTATTTGTAATCGTAATTGGCCTTTTCAGATTTGTTTGTAATTGGGAGAAGACATGTGCAATTGATAATTTCAATTATAATTGGCCCCAACCCGGTTTCCAAGTAACTTTTTAAGGATCAAAACCTTACTGTATTAAATTACACTTTCTTCAAATTTAAAAGCACATTGATAAACTGACAACTTTATAATTAAAGCCAAGTTTATAAGAGAATAACTCTTTAGTATACACTAAGTTTACAAAAAACATGGAATTGCAATTTGCAAATGTAGATTTGCATTTGATATTTATTCAAATACATGAGATGTATTAAAGGGAAACAACTTCACTAATTCCCAGCATCACCCCACAATACTTGGTTGTCAATGCCATTCTGCATTGTTACAGGTTATATTACCAATGTTTGACAAACTCAAAATGTTATTGTGTAAATAATGTGATATTGAAAAAAAATACTTATAATTATATGTTTTGTAAATTTTGTTTTTCAATTTTTTAAAGCACAAAAATTCAAATTTTCTATATATTGAATAAATGGAGAGACAAGAAATTTGCTTGCCTTCACCTGTATTCCAACCTAGGATCTTAGAGTTACAGACCCAACACTCTAATACTATATACTATATATGTACTTAATGTGGAACTGAAACTAGTGTTGCGCTTATGAATTCCAGAATATTATCCAAACTAACAAAAGCTGATGTATTTCTGTTTGAACAGAGAACCGTGGACAAATTCCAACATCTGCCATTACTAAAACCGTCTATGGAATTATTGGCATAATTCGGCTTCTTTCAGGTTAGTTTAACTTTTATGTTATTTTTATTTTTTATTTTTTTACATTTCCATGTAGGTTTGTTACAAGCTTAGTTATTAAAGTATGATCCTGTAAAATCACTGCAACGTCAGATTGTAATGGGTGCTGTTTGTTGGTGCTTCTTGTTGCCCCGGTGCTTCCTGTTGCCCGGGTGCTCTTAAAGTTGAGGGGCATCACTATGCAGATTAGTTTGTGATGTTTCTTTATTGCATTCTGGGCCTGCGGTCATTGCTTAGTGGTAGTGTGTGCATTTCCTTAAACCTACTCCATTATACCACTCACGAGTCCGTTTCTCGAACATCAAATATATGTGTGAGTCACACGATGGCAATTGCAGGGTGGTTTTTATTCGGTTTCCTCTCAGTTTTCCATCGTAATAAGGCAACTAGACAAGGAACCATTTGAAGGGGACAATAGGTCATCCTGTAAGTGAAATACCCTTGAGTACGACATTAAACCCCCGAAAAACAAAGAACCAAACAAATAAACTTTATTGTCTATAATCCTGTCTTTGGACCAGTCCTATCTTTGATGCCACTTGCCAGTGTATAACATAGAACTGGCCTTGAGTATTTACTTTTAACTTAACCTAAGAAACATTAGAAAATTTACGTTTTGAATAAATAAATAAATAAATAGAGAAAACTTTGCTTGCCTCCACCGGGATTTGAACCTGGGACCTTTGAGTTACAGGCCCAACAAGCTACATAGGCTCACGACAAAAAACATGTTGGCTAGCAACCATTGTCTCAATATTTCAAACAAACAAATCTTTTTTTGCCCATGGGGACAATGAGTATTCCAAGTTTTAAAATGTCAGAAAATCATACAATAATATATATGAATGTTTAATTGTCAGTAACCATGGTAACAATGTGTCATATAAACCTTTTCTTTCCCAGGCCCTTATTTACTTGTGATAATAATATATATGAATGTTAAATTGTCAGTAACCATGGTAACAATGTGTCATATAAATCTTTTCTTTCCCAGGCCCTTATTTGATTGTGATAATAATATATATGAATGTTTAATTGTCAGTTACCATGGTAACAATGATCAATATAAATCTTTTTTTCCCAAGCCCTTATTTGATTGTGATAATAATATATCTGAATGTTTAATTGTCAGTAACCATGTAACAATGTGTCATATAAATCTTTTCTTTCCCAGGCCCTTATTTGATTGTGATAACAGGAAGGGAGAAGGTTGGAGAGGTCGATGGTCATGTGATCTGGAGGGTTACCGGAACAGAGCTACATTCCTACCAGCGAACACTCTTACATTTAAATGAACAACAGGTACTGCTGAATACCCTAAGCCTTGCCAATAGTAGATAATTAGACCAGCATTTTATGTTTGTTACATCACACAATCTGGGGTCCGAGGCTGTGGCTTAGTGGTTGCGTGTGTGCTTACTAAACTGAACCTGGTTCAATGTTCCATTCACAGGATCAAGTCTGCCTGTCGACCACAGGTATATCAGTGAGTCACAAGTTGTGGCTCAGGCAACCATGGGGATGGTTTTTACAAGGTTTCCTACCGGTTTTGCACCATCATTAGGCAAGGAGCCATGTGAAGTGGACAACCTTTATGTTTGATTTGTTTGACAACAATATGTTTGTTATGTCACATGATCTGCTCCCGTGGCTTTATGGTTAGCGAGTGCTTTTTCAAAGCCTATTTCGAGCCATTCACTGGATCAAATCCATCTGTCCACCCTTAAGTAAATGTGTGAGTCCCAAGATGTGTCTCTGGTGATTGCAGGGTTGGTTTTTATGAGGTTTTATGAAATACCCTTGAGTATGACATTAAACCCCAATCGACCAAACGCAAACTGGAATAAAATAACACTAATCACACCCACTTAATTGTCGATAAACAATCAGTAATAGGGCAGTATAACTATTCACCTACACTTCCATTTCTTTGAATGAAAGGCCTGCTTCCGTTTCTCAGTGGTTAGCGTGTTTCTGATTCTCCCTCAACGTACCACTCACAGGTTTGTGTACCCTAGTGGACCTTTGTATTATTAAGGAGTCAGTCAGGTTATTCCCACAATCTCTGAGGTGTTTTAATTTTCACAGTGCGCTTAAATAAGGCACAGGGACAAGAAGACTGTCATCATGGGCTTCAGGTATAACATATGGCAGTTAGGCAGTTAAGGAAGTGGACAACACTTTATCATATAAGGGGGAATACCCTTGAGTATGAAATTATAGTCTGGTCAAACAAATTGTTAGTGGAAGAGGACCAATCTGGTGATCAAGCAATCAATTAAGTAATCAATCAAGTGATCAATCGAGCAATCAACCAAGCAATCAATCCAGTATTCAGGGCTTCATCTTCATTGTTTGTTTGTTTGTTTGTTTGATTAGGGTTTAACTTCGTACTCAAGGGTATTTCACTTATATGATGACAGACTGTTTACTTCATAGTACTCCTTTCCCTATTACAATGGGAAACTGAGAGGAAACTTAGTGAAAACCAACTCCACAATTGCTGCAGCCACATCTTATGACTCAATCATATACCTGAGGGTCAACAGACAGACTCGATCCTGTAGATGGTACATCGAAGTAGGCTCAGAAAGAGCACTCACTCACCACGGCCGTGGCGCTTCATTTTTTAGGGTTTGCTGCTCAGTGCTCAGTCCTCCATTAAGTTAAAAACCCTTCAGTAAAACGTTTAACGCAGCAACATAATGATTATGGCTTAATTTCTGCTACAACTGTCATGTTTATTTCCACATAGTTGTTGCATATTCTGTTCCATTATGTGGTGAATAAAATGAAATGAAATTAAAATTAACTACAAAAACCCTTGCAAAACATAAAAGACTTGATTTTGACTTTCTTATATTTCTATTTGATTAAATCACTGATTCCTTGTCATTTCAGATCAGTGAAAATAAAACCTATGAGATGATGGTGAAGACGTCCTTACAGAGTGAATTTATGTATTTCTCCAGCACATATGATATCACACACAGCCTGCAGAGATTGATCAATACTAGTCCTGACTTCGTGTCACTGGCCCTTCATGAACGAGTGAGTCGAGGGTTCCTGTTAGTTAATGCGGGCAGTAGTTAAGATTGAACATTTAGTTACCGTGGTGCTTTCAGGGGGACAACATGGAGCCAATCTGTGTGTGATGTATTAATATTGTGTCCGGTAATTGTCCTGTCTTGTCTTTGTTAATCCACAGTGACTTCATGTCACTGGCCCTCCATGAATGAGTGAGTCTAGGGTTCCGTTTAGTTTAATCTGGTGCTAGTTGGGAGGGAGATTCATCGGCTTCATTCACTCCTTCAGTCTGAGAGCTCCAGGGCAGAATAAAGCCTATCTGTTTGTGATGGATATGTACTGTGATTTTCTTGTCTTGTCTTTGTTAATCCACAGGGCATAAGGGGGATTTCCTTTACCAATTGTTAATCTTGTTGTGCGGTTGGAAGGGAGCTTTTGTGGCCCTGGTGCTCTCAGACCGAAGGAGCAACATGGAGCTTATCTACTTGTGATGACTTTATATAGTTTCCTAGGATTGTCTTGTATTTGTTGTGCCAGTGCCCAGTGGTGTCAAGGGTGATTCTCTTCACCAGTTAGGCTGGCCCACTTACCACAATCACACTAATGAACAAATTTAATCATAATTCAAATTTGAAATGTTTGCTATTTTGCTTAGACCATGAAATGTAATACATTAATTGCAATAGAAATGATTTGTTTCTAGGGCATTCCTATCTGTTATGTGAAAGTAAAGTCTTATCCAAGGAGCAATATTTAGTTATAATTGTGTGTTCCAATGGGTGTCCTGTAATATGCTGCATTTTTTCATGTGGCAACTTGCGGGAGGTTAGAGGGAGCTTCATGTTGCCCTGGTGCTCTCAGAGCTAAAGGGGATAGGAAAACGACCTGTTTGTGATGTCTGTATTGCGTCCTGTTGCTGTCGTCCTGTGTTTGTCCCTTCCTGTCTATGCTGGCACGTCTTTATATATGTGAAATACCCTTGAGTACGACGTTAAACCCATATCAAACAAACATCATGTGGCAACTCAACAGAGCTAATTAACACCTCCCCCCCTTTCCCTTTTTAATTGATGCTTTTCTTGCAGGCTGATCAGAGGTTTGTATGGAATGGTCATGTGTTGAGAGAATTGGCCCAGCAGCCGGAGTTAGCCCAGTATTGTCTACCTATACTCATGGGATGTATCCTTTATACAACATTCAGTAACGATCAGAGAAATTTGCCTTATTTTGTAGCCTAGGAGCTATTTTTAGTGGTTAGCCTGGTCACTTACTGATCCTACTTTTTTGTTCCGCTCACATAATCATCTGTCAACCATCATGAGTGTCACAGGATGTGGCCCAGGCAATTAAAGTTTTTTTTTTTTCTCCCGAGGTTATCTCTCAGTTTTATATCATAATTAGACAAGAAACACTGAAGTGTACAATCTGTTGTCATGTAAGTGATATTTTTATTCCAACGTTGGATGGAGGGAGCTTCTTGTTGCCCCGTTTCTCGTAGAGCTAAGGGGCAACAGGAAGTCAATATGTATAGAAAGTCCTGTAATGTCCGGTGATTGTCTTGAATATTGTTTGCCAGTTGCCTCTAGTGATTATCTTCACCTATTGAGCTTGCACGCCTAATTTAATCCAACCAACAAACAGATTTTATTCCAACATGTATGTTTGTTTCACCCATCGGGCTGGCACGCCTTCATGAAGGGGAGTGAACTATAACCTTAAATATTATATGTACAGACCCCAAAGCAACAAAATATCTTTCCTTGACTGCAGTTTAGTTATACATATACATAAGAATGTGATCCATAACAAATCATTTGAATACATGTTGATATCACGGAGGAGTGTGTATCGCGCTGGTACACGATTCTATGTGCGCGGATTAGACTCCGAGGGATACGCTGCCAACTTTGTCGAGACTGAACAAATTCTGGTGTTTGACGGCCAGAAATGTTCATTTGTCCAGGTATGTGGTGTAACCTGTAATTAAGTTCATAGTGACTGCTTTCATTATAAACAATAAATCAATCAATCTGTCAATTAATAATTTGACTCAATTAATTAATTATATTATATAGATCTGGTTTAAATAAACTTTTAGTTTAAATTTTCAAAAAAACATTTTTTGCCATATGTATTTTTAGGCTTATATGTACTTCTTACAAGACTACAGTTGCTTAAAAATTAACTACTGTCTTATTGTTGACCTCGGGTATATGAGTGAGTCACAGGATGTGGCTCTGGTGTTTGTGAGTTTTTCCACTGTATTTAAGCAAGGAACAGTGTAAAAAAGTTTAATCCATGGAGTGTAACTTTGAACTCCAATCAAACAAACAAATGTATCAAGTTCATGACAAGCAAACTGTCTGACATTTATGTCTGAGTATTTTTTCAGGAATTATTTTGTAAGGTCGTATTTTCCAATATACTTTTGGTGTACATCGCCGTAATATAAATGAACACTAAACACACAATCATAATATAAGTGAATCACTAAACACACCATCGTAATATAAATGAACACTAAACACACAATCATAATATAAGTTAAACACTAAACATTCAATCATAATATAAGTTAAACACTAAACATTCAATAATAATATAAGTGAAACACTAAACACTCAATCATAACATAAGTGAAACACTAAACACACAATCATAATATAAGTTAAACACTAAACATTCAATCATAATATAAGTTAAACACTAAACATTCA
>JARFOD010010694.1:0-11397 GCA_031763545.1 Mopalia muscosa
GACCGTTCGCGTGAATTTTCGTTTGCGTAACCTCCACGTAACCTGAACGAGCGTTCGCGTGAAAAAATAAGGCCTGCTAAACTGAACCTGCTTCAATGTGCCATTCACTGGAACGAGTCTGCCTGTCGACCATCAGGTATATGAGTGAGTGACATGTTGTGGCTCCGGCAATCGTGGGTGGTTTTTACAAGGTTTGCTCTCGGTTTTCCAGCGTAATAAGGCTGTGTACAGTGTGAAGTGGAGGGTCCGTCGTCATGTAGGTGAAAAACCCTTGAGTACGACGTTAGAAAACAAACAAAACAAACAAAAGCAACGCTGTCTTTGCTTAGCACTAAAGGAACTGTTCAACATTATAATATGTTACAAATGATTTACATCTTGGTTATGGTCTAATGTCAATTATTGGTGGAATTCTGTACACTGCCATCACATAAGTAAAATACCCTTAAGCATGGGGCAAAACACTAATCAATCAATCAATCAATGTAATGTTTTGTCAAGGTAATGAGATGCAAGGTGGAAATTAATTGAGGATTATACTCGTTTATTTTATTTTTATACTGTTTTAATGTTAGAATAATATCCATATGTTTATGTATATAAAATTTATGAAAAGTTATTTATTGAAGACTACAGGGAAGTTCAAATTTAAATTTTTTTTTTTTCTCGTTAAATAAAGTTATTATTATTGTAGTATATATAAATTTATTTATGACCACAGGTGGAGGGCTCTGACACACTGGAGAGTATTGCAATCCAGTTTGACTCGACTCCCTCTGAACTTGCCAAATTAAACAAACTCTCGAGTCGAATGATATTTCCAGGACAGGTAAGAGTTTGCTCCCCTTGATATAACAGTTTGTGAATGTGTTTGTAAGCAGTGGCTAACATGTAACTCGGATTGGAAATCTGCCTGTCTCAAATCCCACTTTGGCCATCTATTAATAAAAAATTCTATTGGGTTTTGGCGGACACTACCATCTTATACCAACCTCTGGCTAAGGGCAGTTTGTTGGTAGAGTAACAGCACTGGAGAGAATTAACTTTGCAACATTATGGAAATGCTTCACATCTTTGTCACCGTAGTATTAGCCAGAAATCAAGAAGAGGGTGTCTCAAATGACCATTTTTGCAGAAACAGGGTGTCTTATTTTACTGTTACCATATATTTCCCATGTTAAATGTGACTGAAACCAGGTGTCTGAAATGGTTTCATGGGTATCTCAAAGACACCGAGACACCCCTCTGTCTAACTCTAAGTTTGTCACTATTTTAACATGCTTGGTGCCCCGTGAGGGAGCGGGTGGGCCATTGCCCTGCAGAATACTACCTCGGCTTCCTCGGACGATCGTAAGAGGCAAGAAAAGAGGTTGCTTTCTGTTGCCCTGGTGTTCGCAGAGCTAAATGGTAACGGGAAGCAATTTTGTTTGTGATGTTCTTTATTTGTGTCCGTCATCATATAAGTGAAATACCCTTGAGTACGACATTAAACACCAATCAAACAAACAAACAAAAATCAATTGAAAGGGTTTATCAAAGACAGACTTTCATACATCGAGTCAGCATATAATTCTGGATGTAGTGTATGGGGCTGCTCTTGGTTGAAGTTAGACAATTTCCACTGACAGTTTTATTGGGATCGTATTGACCTAATACATGGGAGTAATGACTTCTACATGTACCAGGGTTTGGCATGTTAATATTGATTTTTGCTTCCATCTTATTGATTCCACTGCCTATTCTACATGCTGTAATGAATAACATTAGATGGGTATGTTGAGCTTGTGAATATTATTAGACAGCTCAATTAGGGTGGAATCGTACTATTCTCATATCTGTCAATTCGATTCAGGTCATGAAAACTCCGTTCTGAAATTAAAAAATGTGCCCGACATACAAATATACTATATTTCTGCCTTGGTGTTGTAATCTGTGCTTATTCCATCTATGGTTTATCAGCTTTTTCTGTAGCTCTGAAGATTTAGTTTTTCTTTCTTCAAGAGTTGGGGGCTCGCTAGTGTGGCTAGGTGGTTGGAATATCTGTCTGCTAATCCTACTTTGATGGTATCCTCCAAAGGTTTTAGTCTGTCTATCAACCATCAGCTACATGCATACAGTATGACTGTGTCACACAATGTGGCTTTTATGACGTTTCCTCTTGCTTTTGCACAGCATTTAAAGCTAGGAACAGTGTGGAATAGAAAATGCGTTATAAAAGTGAAATACTTGTACCGTTGAGTAGTGTGTTAAACCCCAATCAAACAAATAAATCAGCTGAATTGTCACTAAATGGAAGCACTTATGGGGGGGGGTCAAAAATGTTTATAAAGTAGAAATACAGGAGATAGTTGGTGTTTTTCACTGCAGTCATGGTTTAGTTGTTAGCAAGTTTACTGATCCTACATGGATGTATAGCTTAACGGTTTTAGTCCACCCTTAGGTCTCTGGGGTAATACGAAGGAGTCACACAATCAGACAATGTGGCCCCAGCAATCATGGGGGTGGTTTGTTACCAGGTTTCCCACCGTATGAGATTTCTGTCCGTCATATAAGTGAAATACCCTTGAGTACGACGTTAAACATCAATCAAACAAACAAACAAACCCACGGTATGAGAGTAAGGCTCATTGTAAAATGGCCAATCAGTCATCCTATAAGTCACATACCATTGAGCACGACTGTAAACCCATTATTTTTGTCTTAAGTACTACATGTATGCTAAAATAGTAAAAAAATCCTTGTTTGTTTATTATTTTCAGTCATGGGATTCCTTCTTTCGACAAACCAGCCAAGGTGCTGGACCAGGAGAGGCCTACGTTCGACCTCCAACTCTTGCTGGAATGGGAGCTGCCCAAGCCACCTATTCCTCCCCAGCCGCCATGACCAGTGGCCCTGTTGATGACAGAACTATAGCTGACCATCTCTCAGTACAAGCAATTATAAGAGCTTATCAGGTAATAGCACTCCACAAAATCCATATCTCTCCCAATTAATTATATGCAAATAAATCTACATTTTGCTCAGTTTCGATCTTCTCCTACACAGGTTTTGTGAACCAAATGTTAAATACATGTATCACCAAAAGAATACATAGAAACAAGGATGTAACAGTTACACAGTGGCAAAAGACGTACATAATCGAGGAAAAACATGCAGAATGAAAAAAATCAGAAATACATTAATGAAATCAAAGAAAGTACATTTATCTACATACGCTATCAAATACGCATGAAAATACATAAATAAAAGAGATATGTTTTCTAGGAGAATAGAATTTAGAATATAGAAAATGACTGATCATATACAAATAAGCATGGAAATTATATAACAAAAGAGAAATACATTACCGGTCCCTAAAATTAACAGAGCATATAAGAGGATAAAACAGCTGGGACATTACAAAACAACAGTAGAATACACCTACATGGATGGAATTGAAAATAAATTGAGCATGAAAACTACATAACAAAGACAATAAATTGGATTGCGTAAGAAAGTAGGATGGATATAATAATTAAGAGAACAAAAACTATATACCCTGTGATTTAAGCATATAGAACGATTTGGATTTTGAAAGGTACATGTAATTTGAGCATGGAATCTACATTTATAACAAAAAACAAAGAAAGTTTTTCACCAACATGACTAAGTACCTGCTGAGGAAAGATGTTCTGTAAGTGAAATAAGTTTCAGTGACATGTCCATCACCAATACTGGAGTAATATATGATCATAGGGAGATTGCAAAATGCTGGTGAGGAAGGTGATTTAATCTTTGGTTGCTGGCAGCAGTTTCAGCAGGACTAATGGTGTATTGATACTTTGATGATATAGTTGATTTAAGATGTTCTATTTTCTGCCTGTATCCGGTCCTCAGTTAAGACCAAACACACCGCAAATGTCTTATGAATGCTACCTGATAAACAAAATGTTTATCAAGGGAGATAATTTGATCTTGGATAACAATCCTGTTTCATTGCAATGTCCATGATAGAACCAGTAGTGTACATGTACTTTGATGAAATCATGAATGTTTATTCTTTTTGACGTTGTCAGGTGAGACTGCATCACTTTCATTAATCTGAGTCTCTTAAAGGCCCTCACTTTGTGTTATCTTCCCCATATTTCAAACCTAAATGTCACTTTTAGATTCATTGTCTGCCCTAACTAAAGGCAAAATAATGTGAATGGATTAGTGTATTATTTTAAATGTGTATGCTAAAGCATTAATGTCAATAGTGAAAGTCCCAAAACATGTAACTCCGTTTCAAATTTCAGTTCTTGCAATTCGTTTATACATGTAGCTTAAGTTTTCTTATCAATATTCAATTTACAGAAAATAATTATAACTAGTACTGATTATTACACTACTGCTTAGAATGTAAAAAAACATAACAATCATTATTATCCATGTTAAGATAACAAAACTGTTTTTTATTTATACACGTAAAGAAGTCATTTCAGACATACATGGTATGTGACTTTCATCGTCGATGTATAATGTTTTTATTTGCTGTCCAAGTAAATGTTACTGTGTAATTAATTAAACGATTAAATGGTGGCTGCTAATTGAATATAACTTCGCAGATTCAAGGTCATCACATAGCTTCGTTGGATCCGCTTGGAATAGGGGATGCAGACCTCAACTCTGAGACACCCATGGCGCTCACTCTTAACAATTATGGGTTAGGTATGTATTACAACAACAACAACACACCAACACTTATTTCTCTTTCAGATTCATCTCTAAAACTAAGTCAAGATTTTTTCTTCTTGTGTTTCGCAGGTTTTTCAAGCTGTCATCTATAAAACTAATACTGGTTTATATCCTCTTCTTTTCAATAGCCACTTGCACGGAATATTATTTACTGCTTTCAATAACTGGAGGCTTTGTATTGCTTTTGCTGCCGCACATGTCATGTTTTGGGTAAATATGTTTATGCATGAAATATTAGTCCTCTGTGTCATTTATCTGGTCAGGTGGTTGAAGTAACCGTTGATAAACAAAGTGAAAGTGTTAACACATTGGATCAAAACATTACCATGGTTTGTATGGAAGAGTGTGAACTATTTAAAGAGTTTATTTGATTTCACTTTTTTTTTTTTACCCTGTTAATAGAGTAGTGGAAATCATTCACAAGTGTTGTGAAGATGATAACTTGAGAACAAATTCTTGGATTACCTTCAAAGTAAACTCATAAAGTCATAATGTAGCTAAAAATGATGAATGATGAAATGATGTATGGGATTGCATTTCACCAAATTTCGCAAAACAATATTGCCTTTAATGTGGAATACTCTCAAGCATTATGTAAATATAACACCAATAAACGACCAAGTTTCGGAGACCAGTTAAGTTAGTCACCATTGCATATTTGACAAGATTCAGGCTTGTGTGGCGCATTGTGCGGTAAAAGTAAAAAAAAACAAAAATCAGATTAGATTCACATGTTGATAGTATGTTCCATATCTTGCAATGATGAATGGAATTGTATTCAGTACTCCAACAATTTACAATTGCCAATATGAATATTTTTGTGCACTTGACAATTTCCACATGTCTATGCTGTGAACAAGATAACATGAACTCAACAGATTAATTTCAAAATTAGACTTTATTTTCTTCCTGTTGGGACAAGGGAAGTGATGTTGCCAAATTTTGTCTGCAAATTATGTGTTTGAATGTATCTTGAAAAGATCACAAATTATGCAACTGTGTCTTATGCGAATGTATCTTTAAAAAGTCACAACTTGCAATTTAGTTAAATTGGTTCTCTTCAAACTTTGAATTTCACTTGTTCAGATTGTAACAAAGTCAGGAATCTGTTATACTAAATTACACAAACCAATATAATGATAATCACCAGTCAAGTAACTGTTATCAAAACTAAATAGGAAAAAGGGACTTAACTAGGATTGTGAACAGTTTTTTTCTTCTTCAAAATAAGTCTTTAGTGGGGGACCTGCTAGCTTTTTTTTTTTACATCTGTTGTTTTTTTCATGGTGAACAGGAGCAAACAGCTTTAATCAGTTTCTTCCTTCCCAGTTCCTTTGTTTCATTTCAGTTCAGAGTGAAAGCCACAGTTGTACCTTTATTTTTGTTTTCATTGCTGACTGTTCTTGGTCTAGCAGTGTTAGTTTGCCTGTATTTTGCTGACGTGTGTCTGTGGTTTGTAGATTCGTGGCCACCTGCTGGCCAGTCTTGACCCTTTACATCAAGGTTCCGAGGTAGTTGAAGTGCCCGACCTACAAATCTCTAGCTACAGCTTTGGTAAGAGTTACTCGGTGTAACGTTTTCACTGTTTTGTTCTGGGTATCACCATCTTCTAATCTGTTTGGTGCGGAATGAAGTGGAGTTACATGTATTGTAAAACATTTTTCCATTCCCTTGGAGGTGTGTAGACTGCTCTTCTTACTTACTTTAATCTGGCTTGTGGTATATATCAAACATAATTTATAATAACCATTTTCGTATTTTTATTCTCTTTAAAACTTGGACGGTTCACACTTGTAGTGTATATAACAATTGGGCTGTTGGTCTTTGTAACTCGGTTGTGTGACAAAGGCGCCCAGTATCAATCACATCATAGAGGTGAATTGCCTACCGTATTCACATGTGTATAATGAGCCTTTATATATACCTCACACTGAAAACTTGGGCCTTTTATCTCATAAAAACAAAATGTTTATTATCTGCACTCACAGTGAGTTTAGGAATTTCATAAGACATTGTTGTTGAGGATCAAACAGTGGTAAGCCGTGTCATATGAGAGCACTGTGAACAAAAAAACATATCAGCTTGAGGTGCTGTATGCTGCAGTTTACTGATAATTTTATAAATAAAGCTGACAGCATGTGCCTTTGTTATCCAGGAATCTTAATTCATAGACAATGAGTTGTACATCATATATGTTCAGAGTGAAAGCCTGTATATGCCATATATGTTTTCCAGAAGTCTAACTTCATTAGCAAGTACATCAAAATAAACAATTAAAACTGAAATTTCTCACAGAGAAATAATTACGTGTCAAAACTAGTATTTCTTCTTGTGTTGTCTTTACTCCTTGTTCACTACTCATCAACTTCTGTCCAGTCTTGAAAGTGTTAAAGATGACGGCTCTCATCAACAGAATGAGCTGAATTTGGTCAAATTATTATAGAATTTTGTATACCCTTATTTACTGCACACAGCTTCTTGGAAAAAGAATAGACATTATACACATGTGAACACGGTAACCTACAGAAAGTGTGCAATCTTAGTTGCTGGTAAAAACACCAGAAAAGCTTGGGTGACTTCCCTTTAAATCTGAATAGGGTTTTGGAAGGACATAAATCACAGAAGGACTGGTGCAGATAATCTGTTCAAGACACCATGTACCCTAAATCACCTCAAACTCATCCATAAAATTACTATTCTGGAAACTATTTAAAAGATTTTGAAATTGTGACTTGGCAACTCAGATTGCCTCATTTTGACTCTAACATGACACTTCTGTGATATTTGTCTTTTCTTCGACATTATTTTTAAAAAGCTAAAAGCTTTACTCATATATATTTACAATAATTCATTTAGTTTTTTTATAAAGTGTGTAGCACAGTAATTAACGCTCAAATAAAATGCTACAATAGCTGCATTACTAATAAACTTATACGTTTGCAGGCCTTCTGATTTGAGGTGTGCTGTCCTATGCTTTAACACAGACCACTCACCTCCAATCAAAATACCTGTATTTGTATCCTATATGGGCAGAGTGAGAAATACTTACCAAAGTATACATAATAATATTATACGGCATTGTGAAAGTCTTGCTTATAACCCAATAATACCATGGGCTGAATCCCTTAGCATGTATATGTACTTCAATATCTTGTTCAACAAATATTTCTAATTTAAGAATGGGTACTACTGTTAATTCTTCCAGGGCTTGTCTTTTATCTCAAAATTATTGGGTGTCTATTTAGCAATATAGGGAAACCTGTTTCATAGCAAAGACATTGTTTAGGTATAAAGTAATAATGAAAGGAAAGGAATTGATGATTTCTTCCCTAAAAGTCAAGCTCTGAATTTGGGTGATTTGTCTCTGGTAAATCTCTGGTGTATGTTTTGCATCTTATTAATAGTGTGGTCATGGTTACATTGGTTGGGTTTACCTTATAAAGTTTGAAGTTATATATATATATATATGTGAGATGGTTGTATGTGGTTTAACTTAATAATACTTTGAAAGTAAAGAATGTTTTTTTGGTTGTCATTTTTCAGATTTGACAGTTGTGTTAATGATGTATTAATACTGATTTATGAACCAATACTTCTTTTCAGATGTCTTCCTTGTTCAACAGATCTTTGTTAACCACGTCTTTGAGAGTTTGTTTATCCAATTATTCAATATAATTGCATCTGGTCAATGTTCCTTTGGCTGCATTTTTTTTTTGTGTGTGTGTGTGGGGGGGGGGGGGGGGGGTGCGAAAATTAAATGTTGAACAATGTTGGAATGCTAAAAATAATGCTTACTTTGAAACTGTTTTAACTTAACATTTTTATATATTATTTAGGTATACTTACACATTTAATTAACAGGTGTTAAACAAGCATAAGTACATGTAATTGATTTAATAATGCATGCCTTTATATGTTTGTTCTTTATTTAAACATTTAATTTAGTTTCTAATTTGATGATCGGATTGATAAAATTTGTCAAACAGTACCAAAATGAAAATTAAATTGAACACTGCAAACTTTTGGGGAAACCTATAAATATAGTTCTCCTAAAATAAGTTTACATAACCGTGGGAAAACCCTGTTCAGTCAGGTATCAGATATCCAGGTCAAATGTTCATGTCAGCATAGTTTCCTGATAGAAAATCCTTGTTTTGAAGATCTACAGGTGTTCTATGGAATTTTAATTAAATACCCAAATTGTTAAAAGCACCATATCCTTAAAATAAATGACTAAGAAAAGAAGAAAAAAAAAAGAAAAAAAAATTTATGCAAAAATGTGAGTGGCTCCTTGATACAATTTGTTAAGTTTTCATAATTTTCTATTTGTGCCTCGCAGACATTTTAAGAAATATTGGTCTCTCAATATGAACCTAATATATTGTATATACTTGTGTGAATTGAGATGAACTACTGTGGCAAATATAAGACATGAAGTGTCCAGTTAAAGTTATATTGAGAGATTTAGTACACATAATGTTTTGAACTTCCCCCGAATTTCTATCGTAGATAACCAGGACTTGGATCGAACATTTCGTTTACCACATACTACACATATAGGAGGAAGTGAGACAGTGCTTCCATTGAAGGAAATTCTTCAGAGATTACAGGTAAGGTTATAGGAATCAGGAAGCACTTTCACAAAACTTGGCAAAATCAATTCTTATCGTAAATGATATCTCCCATGTTAAACTTCCATAACATTACGTCATTTCAGATAAAAATGTATAAAAATGTTCATACGCATTTTCATGAAAGTGTACCAAGTTTGGTCTATGTTAAAAACATGTAGGTGTACATGTATGTTATCAACTAATAATCCTATGCTGTTTCTGTTTCGTGACTAATGAGACTATGTCAGGACAGTGTTTAGTGCTAACTACTCAGCAGCAGTAGGTGGCTGCAAGTGGTAAAAGTTGCTTAACAGCTTTACATATTATATGAACTAATCCAAACCTACAAAACATATTAAACTTTTGTTGGTATTATTACAGGATGTGTATTGCCGCCATATAGGAGTAGAATACATGTTTATCAACAATTTCGAGCAGTGTGATTGGATCCGACGGAAATTTGAAACTCCAGGTGTAATGAAGTTTGATAATGACGCAAAGCGCTTGACGATGGCTCGACTAATTCGATCTACCAGGTAACTTACTACTCAAGGGTAGTCAATATCTCCTCACTTTAACCCTAATCCATGCTTTAATTTTCAACACATGGTGGCTATTAAAATCATTGCTTCTATCAATTGAAAATGTAAATTTCAGCTTTGCTCTTCAGATTAGTTGGGCCCGCTGCGGCCGTAATTGGCGTGTAAGATTAATGTTTCTCTGGTGATGTACAGCTCACAGGTTAGAGTGTCTGTTCACTATCAGGTATATGAGGGAGTCACACGATTAGCTCTGTCTGTCAAGTCGGGGTGGTTTTTGCAAGGTTTTGCACAATTTGGAACAGTGTGAAGTGGAGAATCTGTTTATAAGTGATATTCACTTAAAGGATATTAAAACCCAATCACACCAGAGTTTGTTTGAGGAGTAGCAATGTTTTCTTTACTTATCACTGGAGGAAAATTAACTTTCCAACATTATGGAAACTCTTCACATCTTCGTTGTGCTAGTGTCAATTATTGTTGGAAGACACCGCCGTTATATAAGTGAAATAACTTTAAGCATGGCGTAAAACACCAATCAATCAATCTTTGCATTGCATCTTGTGAGTGTCCTATCTTGGCTTGCTAGTTGCCAGTGATGTTTATGATGGTCTCTCTCATTCACTGGGCTGGCACGTTTTGAAATAACATCCAGTACAGCCACTGTGGAATCCTATTAAATAGTGTATATCGCGGGTATAGAGCAAAATGTTGTAACTCCAAAATCGCTAAAATCGAGTTTTTACTGCCTTCAAAATACTGAGGATCTATTCTTTATTTTAAGTTGCTGTGAATTAAAAAAACTCCTTTTAGATCCATGACCATTGCGAGCTATGTTATGAAGAAACAATAATAGTACGGCTTTGACAAAAAACTGATTTCACAGGAAGATCCAAAAACTTTGAGGTAAGATATCTCAAAATGAGGATTTTGGAGTTACAACATTTTTGCCTTATACCCGCGATATGTTGTTTAGGTTTGAGGATGTCTTGGCGAAGATGTGATCTATTATTGAGTGTATTTGTTGTTTAGGTTGGAGGATGTCTTGGTGAAGATGTGATCTATTATTGAGTGTATTTGTTGTTTAGGTTTGAGGATTTCTTGGTGAAGATGTGATCTATTATTGAGTGTATTTGTTGTTTAGGTTTGAGGATTTCTTGGTGAAGATGTGATATATTATTGAGTGTATTTGTTGTTTAGGTTTGAGGATTTCTTGGCGAGGATGTGATCTATTATTGAGTGTATTTGTTGTATAGGTTTGAGGATTTCTTGGTGAAGATGTGATCTATTATTGAGTGTATTTGTTGTTTAGGTTTGAGGATGTCTTGGTGAAGATGTGATCTATTATTGAGTGTATTTGTTGTTTAGGTTTGAAGATGACTTGGTGAAGATGTGATCTTTTATTGAGTGTATTTGTTGTTTAGGTTTGAGGATTTCTTGGCGAGGAAGTGGTCTATTATTGAGTGTATTTGTTGTTTAGGTTTGAGGATGTCTTGGTGAAGATGTGATCTATTATTGAGTGTATTTGT
>JARFOD010010705.1:0-11397 GCA_031763545.1 Mopalia muscosa
AGCAGTATATATGTTCTTTCTCACACTACCATTGTAGTGTCCCGAACGACCATATTCACGGCTGCATGCAAAGCCGCAGTGCCCCCCAAGTGTTGCAATCTTGGCTGTGTGCACAACGGATGGGCTTCCATACATTAAAACTGTCAACAGCGTACACTGCGGCAGTGTGAATATCCTCCGCCTTTATATAAATATGAGGATCTTTCTTAGAGCACTGGGTTGTATCACTATATGGTTCTGTTTTATTTTAATTGATAGATCGATTAAATGTTTAGCCACACGAATACTTCAATGCTACTAATCAGTATAACCATAAATTAACTTCCTTTAACCTGGCTTGGCCTTGGTTTGGCGGAATTTGATTGGATGAACGAATAAACAGTTTGGATAAATGACTTGTTATGGAAAGATTCGGCGCATTTCCTCCGAAAACTGGAAAATACATTGTAAAAACCGTTTTTTGTTTATTATATTCCGCCAGGTCGCCAACGCCTGTTAAGCATCACGTTCAAATAAAGCTGATGTAAAACTGGATTGGTTTTTATCTATGTGACTGTCTCAGCATACGAGTTCTGTGTGCCGAATCTTTTCAATCTTTTTCGAGAAATATTTTCATGTCACATTTATTTTTCAGTCTGAGTGCAATCAAGCCTTGTTTGCGGGCACATCTTATTCTGCTTTCTGGGTCAATTCATTACACCGATCAATCAATCAATCAACCAATCGATTACAAAGATATTTTAAGAGAAAGGCCTCTCATGAATGCCCAAACTGAACCCGGAACTAGGAAAGTACATTCTGAACATAGAGTACCCAAATGAAAATTGTTTACACGCCAGGTCAATGAGTTATGACATCGATCATATAACGTGTACAATTAGCTCGTCTGTGACCATATTTAGACTGCTGTATAACAGAACAGAAACATGCTTATTATATACTGCCATATAAGGATCGAATCAGTCTGCATGATAACAAACAGTATGGGTATGATCAATACACAAGCGACTCACAATCATGTGGACTGCATGGATCACGGACCCGCCTATTTAACGTGTCTACTTACTTAGCCTACTTTTTCTATCATAAAATGTATGGACTGCACTAGCATACGTATAAATCTATAATATGTGTTACAACTTGATACTTTTATCTAGGTGTAAATATAAGTCTGTCGTTTAATGGAGAACGTGTGTTATATTATTCTGTGTGGCCTTTACTGTTCGGTTCAGCTTTAGGCGTGTAGCTATAATACATTAAGAAACTAATCCCTAAAAATGTCAAGCCATTTTGTTCCTGTGAAAATATAATGGATGAAATAACAAACGTAATATTTATGGACGACTTTTAAGTGCACTTAGCCACGTGAAAACGGAAAGTGGGCAGTTTTTTTTATAAATCTGGGCAAAATTCGATTAACTAGAAGTATGCAACTGCCATAATTATAGATAAGCTAACCGGCATTGGGGACAGAGCCCCCTGCTATAACGTATCATCTGACGTAGCATACTAGAAAATTCAGAAGAACGCAACTTTAAAATTGATGCATTATGGGAAACTTCTGGTATTCCTCAAGCATAACGTTTCTAACTGAACGAAATGCATTTACTTAGTGCAATATGTGGCTGTCAATTGGGCCATGAATGGCAACTAAATTGGCAAATATTAAGCCAGCCTCCTCAAACAATTGATATACGTAGTGGCTAGCCAGGGATGAAATTACCCAGCGTTCCTCACAACTAAAGACACATGTCGGAAATGTGACGTCCCCGTTTTGCTGGTCTACAATGCCTTGGGCATTACTACATGGCAGTCACATACTTCTAGTTAATAGAGGTCTGATCTGGGTCAACTCTGTAACAGATCATCAGAGTTCTTGTGACAGTTAATTTCTCGTGAATATTCAGGACTTTTATCTGTGACACATATGACTGACTAACTGCATGTTTACAAACACTAGTATATACGCTGATCCAGTAAAGAGCTTTGATCAACGTGTCATCGCAGTGCAAGAAAAATAGAGTGAATTTGAATAAAACCTGAAAAGAAAACGCCTCTCCGTTTCTCCATACTTTGCTAAGTAAGTGTTCAATATGAGACCGTATGCCTTTTGTAAATGATAAATAAAGGAGGTTAAGTTTTTTAAATACTCGAAAAGCCGTTATCGTTGTATGAACTACATTGTCATGACTACCACGAAACGCTTTTTGTGCTTTTTAAAATTTTTTTTTTACAATTTCCACCGAGGGTGACTGGAGGCAGCTTCGTGTTGCCCTCATTCTGTCGGAGCTAAAGCGGACAGGAAGCCGATCTGTTTAAAGTGTCTGTATTGCGTCCTGTTATTGTCCAGTATTTTTCCTGTCGTGTCTGTTGCCAGCTGTGTCAAGGGTGGTGACTGTAACGATTAATTTTTGTGAGGTTTACAGCACCAAGTTATATTCACCGAAACAGTCCTGTTCCGCTTCTATGTATTAGTGTGCGTTTTAGAGGCGATCCAGTGGAATCAGGCATGGCAGATTGACGAAAGTCATCGCTGCTCTAAGTTTAGCCATATACAGGCTTTTAGAGAGTGTTTGCTCTCGCAAGGTCGTTGCCATACCAGTTGGGGCTTTTGTGACAAGAAAGTCACTCCAAGTTATTATGTAAACGTCGGAAGTGGCCAAGAAATTTTGTAAGTCGAATCATGTGATATTCAACATGTCTACGATAGTGAAAGTAATTTGTCGGTCTATATATTAAAGGCCTATACGTATATAATGCATAAACAGTAATGACTATCCATAAGCGTTAAATACTATTGAAATAACCTTGGACTAAATAGACGTTATTACCGTAAATGCCTTATTATTAGCTAGAGTTTAATTATACTTGAAAACCGCTCATAATATTCGTTACCGTAAAGTTTCTAATTTCGAGTCAAGAAATTAATTTTGTTTTATTTGTTTGTTCCACGGCTTGAACCTTCTTCTTCTTCTCCTTCTTCTTCATCATGTTATTCTTCATCTTATACCTCAACTATTATCTCTTCACAAGATGCCTGCAGGCTTAGTATTTCTAGATACTATAAAGATTTGAAAGATAATAAAGAAGTGTCTTAGATAATTGGCTGCTTTTTCCGTGTTTATCGTCTACAGTGACGTTCACCCATTGTGCTGGCACGTTGGTATATAAGTGAAATACACTTGAGTACGACGTAAACCCAATCAGTTAAACGAGCAATCAATTTCACAAAAACTATTACCCGATACAAACATGATGCACACAGGCCGGGGTCCAACAATCAATTCATTGGGCAAATATAACTATGAATTGAAAATGTGATCTGTCGATAAAAGCGTGAATCAGTCAGTGTCGTAAGTTGACATAATTAAACAGTGGACCCCAGATGAGAAAAACCTTTCCTTTTAAGGCGATACTGTGAACGTCTAGCGTACACGCTGTGCTGGATTTCGCTCAATACAGGGTCATAGCCGATATACACAAATAAAGTGTATTGTAAGGGTGGAGTGCGGCACGTGTTGGCAGGTCTATATAAATCCGACTTAAAACGTCAGGAAAACATAAGCGGTTTTAACTCAGCCTGCACAAGTGACAAGATAATTTCATTCAACTTTCATTAGATAATTCAAGATGTCGTTAAAGAAGACCATTGTAATCGACAACGGTACTGGGTCGTGTAAGGTAGGATTCGCAGGGGACATCGAGCCCGCGGCAGTGGTACCGACAGTGGCTGCACAACAGGTAAGGTAATGTTTTGCCTATAGCTACTGAGTCTGATTTTGTTTGTTTGTTTGATTGGTGTTTAACGGCGTACTCAAGCGCATTTCACTTATATGACGACGGACACAAATACAGGACATTACTAACAAGTCTGCTTCCCGTTACCCTTTAGCCCTTTTGCCCACCCGCTCCCTCAAGTTTGAAGGCTTCTAATCGGGTTATTGCCCTACAGCAAGATTTGAAGTCGAGCTCAAATCTGTAATTAGGTAGACTTACGAGCTCAATACAGGTTGAATATCCCAATAAAATAAATTGGATATCACTTGATTAGTTTAACATGCCTAAAAAGTGGAATTCGTGTAAAATTCCAATTCTTTAGTCAGGATTATAGAGAGAAAAATGGCAGGTTAGCACCATACACTTGAACCGTATTGTTGTATTTTTAATAATGTGCGATTTCAAGTCTCGTTTGGCATGTAAATTTTGTCAGAAAGTTCAACATATTAAATATTATTGGACAGGACTAATAGAACCCCTTAAGAGAAAGACAACTGTTTTTCGACCTAAACTTATTATTTTCATGCATAATTTCAAATGACAAACATCTGTATTGCACTTGCATTCGAGTAGGCACAACCGTTAATTAGTTAATTTAACAGGCGGAAATGACGTTATTGTTCGAAACACGGTCGGTCAACAGTGTGTCCGTTTGCTTATGGGTGTATTTGAAGGCATCTGAAACGATATGGCCTATGCACAAGCTTGGCAATCCAATCGAAAAGTTAATCTGTTGTATACATATTCAAATAGCTATTTGAGTAACACATACGTTTAGCATGTTTTCAACTCACATGCGGTTTTAAAACATCCGGTTTTAGTACCAGGCTGATATGTTGTTGTTTCGCTTGGGGACGGAACCCTCACTTTCGGTTTGGTTTGAAAGCCTCCACCAGTGCAGGCAATAGGGGACAGCCACGACTAGACGACAAAACTACCGTGTTTTGGAACAATGACATCAATTCTGCTTTTTAAATTAACTAATTAACTTGAAATGACACAGTTATGTGCACTATAACTCTGTATCTGTAAGCAAGGTTACATGGTATGGCAGACAGTGAAGAGATACAGAACTTTATTTTGCCATGTGATAAAATACATTAAGCGCATTTGACTGGACAACAGTTTCATAATTCTTAATGAAAACGTCCAGTCGAATGTACCTATTGGCAAAAAAATGTCTGACAACCACACAAGGGCGTCACCATATTGGAAATCAAACTTAACGTGGATGAAACCCATTCAACTGACATACTGTAAGTGCAAAACGAAATCTTCCAGTGAGTCGAATGCGCCAAAATAACGCATTCGAGTAGCTATTGTCAACCAAGACTATTTCTCAGCCTATTTGCTACTTAATAATAAATATTATTAATTGTGTAACACGAATGTCTTATATACTACACTATGGTGTTTTAGGTTTCGTTTACCACATATTTCATGTTAATTGAAACCAAAATTCCGACATGAAAATCAGGCTGAAAATGTTCCACCACATTCGAGCATACGCCCGTCATATTTCCACTTTGACACAACAATGGATTTGCTCCAAATTCGCAGCGTTTCACCCGCATGCGCGTACGACGTTTTTTTTATAAACAAAAACTGCGAGGAGCAGGTCGTTGCTGATGCGCTTACAGAAAATACGGGCTAGTTCATTTATTGCTCGAAGTTGCAAAAATAGTCGGCCGTTGGCTCGAATTTGGTGGATTGGAACTGTTTGTTTTTTTACAAATTATTACCACCGGCTTATAACTGGTATGTAATGATTGATGTGTTTCTGGCTAAGGCCGCGTGCTCTAGATTATAAAACAATAGCTCAAGTGAGTCGCAATATACGCCCGAAGATATCTGGTCACATGAATATTAAAATGGAGTTTGAATAGAATCCACCAGGTGACAGCATGTGTAGACAAGACACCAAACAAAATCCTACATAACATCCTGACATGTGTAATATTATATTCACGTGTTGTGCGCGAATATACATTACAAGGAACACAACTCAGCGGTCTTAATGAGACAACAACGATCGCTTCGTTTAGCGCATTCCGACTCTTTCCCTTCACAGATACAAATAGCTCAAATCGATCTCGAAGACAAAAACAGCCTATACTTTAAATTAATAAACTCATTATTTTTTTAATTTCATTAAACATACCGCACAAACAGACCATATATTGTCGCGAACATAGATTAAACCCTATGTACTTCACAACCGCTATAATTTATGGCATCAAAATATCATAGAAATTGTTTTGGAAGACTTTTTTGTGGCGTTTTTCGCTGTTTTACATCTCAGCTAAGTCTTATGGCGTTGTCATGGGAGCACACGAAGCCAGGGGAGGGGGGGGGGGGGCAACTGCTAATTAACTGTTGACAATTTACTGCGTACAAGGGGAAAATTAGGAAAAGCCGCCATGGGAAAGGTCTTTTTTCGGGTGAGAATGGTGTTTAAACACTTGACATCGGTCACAGGTTTTTTTAAGAACTGTGTCGTCAGTTTGACTTCTCGTCATAACCCTTGACGCCTGCAGCGGCTCGGGTTGTAACTTGGTGTCAACATGACGACAGAGGTCTTAAATATACCAAACTAAGACCTCTGGCTCAGACTGAAACCCCTAATCTTAACTGTCTTGTTTTTATATCGAATGAAACACTCATACTAACTAAGTTTAATTCGAATTCCACAAGAAGTTTACCAATTTACATACAGAACCGAATTTTAGACTTTGCTACCAGGCGGCACCACCTGTAGTCCGACATAGGCCAAAACTAATCCTAAGCGTCGTCTTGTCACATGGAACAATCATATGAAGTTTAATTCGAAATTCCACCAGAAGTAAGCCTATACAGAAATCAAATTTAGACCAGTAGGTGGCGCCACAAAATCATTCCTAGGTGACGTCTTGTCACATGGAACAATCATACTAACTTTGATTTGAATAGCACAAAAAGTTTTTAAGTATGCATACTATATTATCAATATTGATCAATTTGATTTGGGAGGTAACGTCGTACTGAAGGTTATTTGCTTTTATGAGGGATGCCAGTCTGACTGGTGAAAAAAATCCCCCTGGTAACAAACAAACCCACACCCATGTAGGTGCCCCATTGGATTTATTATCATTTGTTCTAGGCAAACCATCACGTGGCTTTAAATATAACACATTGGCTAACTACCTCTACATGACAAGTTAAGCGAGAAAGTATGAGAAAAGCCAATCGTGCACCTGTCTCCACACGCCAGGAGAATCGCCAAAGCGAAACAACAAATCGGCTTTAAGTTCCAAAAGCACCAGGGAGTTTTGCCTTAAGAAGCCAGAGAGAGCCACGTGTAACACAGATATAAATGGCAAATACACTTTACATTTTTTTTATCTAGAATCGATTGACCAAGGCGTCCACAACAAAGTTCGGATGGAGAAATCCCTTAATGCATAGAAATGACAAAAACAGTTTATGACAAGTTAAGCGAGAAAGTATGAGAAAAGCCAATCGTGCACCTGTCTCCACACGCCAGGAGAATCGCCAAAGGGAAACAACCAATCGGCTTTAAGTTCCAAAAGCACCAGGGAGTTTTGCCTTAAGAAGCCAGAGAGAGCCAGGTGTGACACATATATAAAAGGCAAATGCACTTTACATTTTTTTTTATCTAGAATCGATTGACCAAGGCGTCCACAACAAAGTTCGGATGGAGAAATCCCTTTATGCATAGAAATGACAAAACAGTTAATGTTTCAAAATTGTACTGAATTTGCACAACCGCCTAGAAAATTCCTGTCTTACAGAACTTGTCGTACCCTAATACAATGTCCACAAAGGTACATTCAAAAGTGTATTTCACTACTAATGGTACAAAAAATTGTATAAAATAAAGTTTTGTGAAGCTGATGAGGCTTATATATCACCCCTCCCCTTCTCTTCCAAATATGGATAGGAATTCGTTTAGTGGTGTCCTGGTTATTTCAAAGATAACTTGTAACAAAAAGTTTGGTTCACTCTGTTTAATTATTGTGGTTGTCCTGTCTCGTCTTTCTTTGATACCACTGACGTTAACGATGGATTTCTTCAGTCTTTACCTAAGTATGGCGTTAAAATTCAATCATATAAACTCGTGCATGTGTTTAAATACAGCTTTATTTGTCTCATGTTTTTTTTAATGCTTATACACTTTCTCACAAGAGTATGAAATAAGTAACCATTTAATTTGCAAAAATCATTTGGTCATTTGCAGGCAACTTAAGAACAATTGAAAAGCTTGTATCCCACCCCCACATACACTCACAATAATGAAAGTTTATGGTGCACCTTTTTTAATTTTTTTTGTTTTGTTTCGTGACTATTTCAGAGTGCGCAGCAGTCCATGTGTGGCCCAATAGACAAAGGCATCATCACCAATTGGGACGATATGGAGAAACTCTGGCACCAAATCTTCTTCAAAGAGCTGGACATCAATCCCGCTGAACATACTGTTCTTTTAACGCATATTCCTAATACTACAAAAGAGAACCGGTACAAAATGGCCCAGGCGATGTTCGAAACGTTTAACGTGCCCTCTCTCTTTCTAGCAATACAACCTGTTCTGGCCTTGTACGCAACTGGTCATATGGATGGCGTTGTACTGGAATCGGGTGCTGGTGTCACACACGTTGTGCCCATCAAAGAGGGTTACGCTGTCCCTTCAGCAATATCCCATCTGGAATTCGGCGGCCACGCCATCACAGATTATCTCAGAAAAATTCTCAACGATAAAGGAAAGGATTTTGCAACATCTGCTACCAATGGCACTCTGAACGATATCAAAGAAAAACTTGGCTTTGTCGCTCTAAACTACGAAAAGGAATTGGCTGGTTTGGGAGCGTCGGTTGAGAAAAGCTATAATCTACCAGACGGTAAAGTCATCACCATTGGCAACGAGAGGTTCCAACTAGCAGAAGCTCTATTTCAGCCATCCTTAATAGGAAGTCAGTCGACTGGCGTGCATACCTTGATAAAAGAATCTATTTCCAAATGCCATGCTGACTTTCGGAATCAGCTTTATGGTAATGTTGTTCTCGGAGGAGGCAATAGTCTATTCCCAGGACTCGATAAGCGTCTTCAAAAGGAGCTGCGATCACAAGCCGGTCAGGGTGTGCAAGTTAAAATCAATGCGACGCCCAAGAGGTTGAACTCTGTGTTCATTGGTGGTTCCACCCTGGCTGCCTTAGAGCAGTTCAAAACATTGGTCGTCAGCAAACAAGAATACGAGGAACAGGGAGCCGCCATTCTCGACAAAAAAATTCCCCACTGAACACTATAAATATAATTTATCCCTATTAATGGCCACATAAACTCAAATTGAATTCGTACATTTGGACTAATATTTCAATATTGGGAAATGGTCAAAGTAACAAGTAAACCATGCCTATTAAACTTTAAATTGTGCTGATTCGTCAAGACATAAATTATAGAAATTAAGCTATGATTTTAAGATTATTGACAACATAGGAATTCACAAGAAAAGGTTGTTTTTTTTTTTTAATCTATTTTCGTAAAATGATGATAGTCACTTTAAAGACGAATACAATACATAATTGTTTTAGCTCTATATATGTTTGTGGTTATTGGAAAAATCAATATGTGCAAATTGCAAGTTTAATTTTTTATTTGCTGTTTATATTTTCGAAAATTGGAGTTTTGTCCTATCCTTTTATGTATACATTTTGTCTTTCCACAGAATTTTAACCCGTATATTATACATATATGGTATGCCTTATTTAATCAAACATAATATAGACACGACGCCAAGAATCATACATGGTGTGGGCAATAGTTTATTTACAAATAACCGAAGAGGCCAACAAAATATATTTCTCTAAAAAAAATAGATGAAGCGGTATGACCAAAGGGAAATAAATAGTCAGTCCTGTACAGCATCCTAACCGAGAGTTACATGTGTTTAGGTCTTGTTGGACCCTTTGTTCTCAGAAGTAACCATTATTGTATCGCTTGGCTTAGAAGTTATGTATTCAAACTATTTGTTGGTGAACAAAATAATACGAAATTCTAATTACAAAGTGTTAAATTAGAGCCTACAAAAACCAGGTTTAGTGGTGCATGGTATTCTCTATATCAAGGAAACAGATACCTCCTATTGGTTACATTGTGTTTATTATTATATATATATTTTATGGAGGTTCCACATATGTACCTTTTAGCACTATCTTTCAATTGGCGCTGTTAATGATTTGATATATAAAAATCAGGTACGATTGATTCGGTATTAATTGTGGAAATGGCGGCTGACGGGTGGTCATACGATGAAACCGATCTGATGTTTGACTTAAACATAAAACTGCTTTGTGTAATCGGGTCCTGATTACACATGTTGTTCTATAGATAAGAGGAAGTGAATGACTCCAACCGGAATCAAATCCTTAAGACATTTATGGTCAACACAACAAAATGGGCTCGAGACTCTCATCAGGGTGTAGCTCACATTCCGAATAAAGTAGATATTGCTAAGCTCGTTGGTTTGCAGTATTATTGTACATATAAATATCCAATGTGCTGTGCGATAAAATTTTATGTTTATTCTTATTTTTGTCTATAAAACTTTATGGTTTATTTTACAATGATTTCCTCACAGTGTGTAGTTTTCTTAGTTATGGCTTTGGAGCTAAAGAGGAACAGGAAGCCGATATGTTTAAGATGTCTTTTCAATGTCCTGGGGATGTCCTGTGATTTTTTTTGTCAGTGGTGTCGTGGGTGGCGTCTTTCAACCAATGGGATGTTATGCCGTCATGTGAGTTAAAAATCGTTACGGCATTAAACGCCAATCAAGCAAACAAACAAAAAAACTTTGGTGTCTTATACAACATCTGTCATCACATCCTTTTGTCCGCTTTCCGAAATGTCAAAATGTTATCATGAAGATTACACTTTGGTGAATAAAATATTGTAGCATGAGAAAACGACTCGAGTCAATTTATTTACAACATATATATATCTGGTTTATTAATACAGAAAATCAATCCAATGATTTTTTCGTTTGTTTGATTGGTGTTTAACGTCGTACTCAAGGGTATATCACTTAAATGACGACGGACACAAATAGGGAACATCACAAACAAATCTGCTTCCCGTTACACTTTACTTCTTTTCTCGCCACTTACGATCGACTGAGGAAGCCGAGGGAGTATTCTGCAGGGCCATGGCCCACCCGCTCCCTCGGATTTTTTCGTAATATGCTCTTGTTAGTTTATCGCATAAATGTTCCTCCGTCCATTCACCACTAGCAGGTTCAATGGCCGACCTTCTTTGTAAAAAGAGTCCTGTGTCCACCGGTAATGTTTGAATTCCAATTCGGCCGTTTGCACCTCTCTTCATTCCCGGAAAACCGTATTGGGTTTAGGAAAGCAGGCTTCGGATGTGTACGGAGATATGTACTAATACGTAAAGCTAAAACTATGTCGACCTTGCGATCCATCTCAACTCATCCCAACTCAACTACCAGTATCTCACTGCTACTGGTTGCAACTGAATTCACCCGATTTCCGTAGACATGTTCGCTCTTGTGACTGGGTACAACTAGTTGCAGTTGATCGCAAGCGAGTTGAGCATGTTCTACTTTTCTGC
>JARFOD010010716.1:0-10000 GCA_031763545.1 Mopalia muscosa
CATCCAGTCAGTCAGTCAGTCAGTCAGTCAGTCAGTCAGTCAGTCAGTCAGTCAGTCAGTCAGTCAGTCAGTCAGTCAGATTGATTGATTGATTGATTGGTTGATTGATTGATCGATTGATTGGTTAGTTGATTTATTGAATGATTGATTGAATGATTGATTGATTGATTTTTTTTATTGATTGATTGATTGCTTTCTTGATTTCTTAATATCTTTAATGTTTCCTCGATTTGGTTCTAATGGTAATATTTACTTCATGTATTCACTATATGAATGCGGTTCGTGTCAGCTTAACACTGCACGCACACATGGTCTGGACTATCGAACATACGGACCAAGTTCTCTTAATTTCCATACAGGGCAATTGAAACCACTTATGCCTTGTTTAACATGATAATTCGTCTGTGTTCACAAAAAGGTGTGAAAACATCTATAACCTGAGTGAATACCGCACACATTGTGGCTTGACAAAGACATAAATTACCCTCAGGAAAACACTTAGATTGTCAAGTTTACGACGATTGCCTCAATTAAAACGCCAAGCCATAGTGTGTGGCCGTCAAAGTGAATTAATTAACGATAGTTAAACATCTAATTAGCTGATATTCGTTAACAGCTCGCCGCCCATTATGGCAATTTTGTCCATAAATTGTGGTTTGTTTATTCCTCGAAGTCATGGCAACAGCACGAGGTAAAGACGTTGTAAAAAAAAAATTGGCCGTTCGGTAGAGAGATTTCCCATGACTTAAAATGACATGCATATCGGATAGACACCTACCTCCAGGCCCTCTGACTACAAGGGTAGTATGTCCACTCCGCACTTTGGGAACATTGATTTTCTAACAGGCATAACACTTCACTTTGTATGGTTTGGTTGGCGTGAAAAAATACTTAAATTTTACGGAAATGCCATGGGTTTTTTCCTCTTTTTTGTTTTGTTTTGTTCGGGGTTTTTTTGTAGCAAAGACCATATCAAATCTCTCAAGAAATTTTCCACTTACAACGTTTATGAAATAAAGATTGATTTCAAATACGGTCACTCATATTTGTTTTTTTCTAGGTGTAGCCGAAAAGCGAGTTTGGTCAAATAACAACACTGCTGTAAATTCATTAACCTGTAAACAGAACGACAAAAACAGTACCTCGAATATGTTTGGGCAATTCCTCTGAGAGTAAAGCGAAGAACAATAAGCATTATATTGCTTTGATTGTCGTTTAAACCAACCTTCCGACTTTTAAAATGAAAATAAATCATTTATTTAAGAAGCAAAAAAACAGCCTTCCGTCTTTATCCTTACTGCATTGGCAAAACTTACAGGCGAGTTGAAGCTACGTGCTTACATAACACATCGTAATTTATGGAACATTATTTATACGTTCTCCACATTTCTTATTTTACACGATACATCAGATTTCATTACGGTGTTTCACAAGTTTATACGCCTCGGTATTAATCTAGAAAGTAGCGATATTGATAAAGCTAGACAATTATGAATAGCCGTTCTATCAGTTATGTAAACTTAACGGTCATTTTCATTTTTCGAACTCTTTTTCACTTATATCAAAAGTTAGTGGAACTCTTTTGTAAATATATGAAATAAAAGCATCGCAGACTTCTCCCTTACAGTTTTGCGGCAAATTTTTTTCCTTTAAAACTACAATCTGATAATAAACACATCCACCCTCCCTGGCAAAGAATAAACCAGGGAAACTGTATTACTGTTATAAGTCTACAACTGCAACCGATTTCGTAGTGAGCATTACTACGACTAATTCGAGAAAAAAGGGATGAAAACTGCAGTAAAACTACGGAATAGGAATAAACCCATCGCCTGAATATTATATTCCCTCTTTTTTCCCGGCAATTGGCATTTTTCAGCACAGAATGAATGGTTTTGTGTTTCAGCCGTTGTTACATTGACACATTTTGAATACATTTTCATTTAGCATAAGTGAAATTGTTTTTTCACATAAGTGAAAATCTTTTTGACATAACTAAAACATAATTTCACAGTTGTGAAAAGGAATTGTACATAAGTAAAATATAAAATTATAAAGAAGCGATAAAGCGGCTTGCCATAGACAAAACGGTCACGCCTATGGCATTAATCGATATTTTCTCTCAGCTTGAATTGAAAATCCACCAATCTCCAAAAAACAAACCAAGAAAATATTTATTGTGATTATTTTTTATTTATTTATTTATTTATTTAATTTTTTTTTTTTGCCAGTTTTAATCAATACGACCTTTAACTGCTAAGGAAAGATCGATCACTGGGGTGACATTTTGTTTCAACCTTTCACGCAGTCACTCTACTATCAACGAGCACAAACAGTAAGTAAATATCGTAGGATAATGTGGGCCATATTGCTATTTACATACATTTTTCCGGTTGATTTACCGGCTCTAAATCAAGTCTATAGCGTCTTGATGGCATTCAGCTAAAGAGACGGTCGATCCTTTGAAAGGCAATAAATCAGCCCCTAACTGTCCACACTTTCGTGGAGAGCCATACAGGTAAATTAACATGGCCTATAAGGTAAGAACATAAAAAAATCGCTTTATTGTTTATGCCTTAATATATCACGAGAGACAATGTGTATGAAACGAAATTATCGAACTAAGAGAGGACCTGCAGGGGAAGATGTTTGGGCTTTAGAAATTGTTTCAATTTTATTTACCGTCCCTTCATTTTATACCTATAGAGCTTATCAAAAGTTCGTTTGTGCGTGGTGTGTTTTGGTGTTACAACGTCATATTTAAGGGTATTTTGTTCTCTGTTATTCTCTGCCCTACTGAAATATGCGCAGGACCCTGGAGGAAACCTCGTAAATAGCACCCCGTCGAGTGTCTGAGTCGCCTTACAGGACTCCAGTGAGGGACTCGAAATGTGACCGATACATCGAAGGAGCGTCAGCAGTCAGTAAGGTGCACTACTAGCTTTATTATCATTTCTTCTAGGCAAAATCACGTGGTGTTCAAGATAACACGTTGACTGACTGCCTGTGCATGGCAAGTATCGCGAGAAGGTATGAGAAAAGCCAATCGTGCACGTAACTCTCCCATAAGCCACAGCTACTGGGCCCCTTAAAAATAGTCAAAAGTGTCTTAAATCCCGCCATGGACACAAACAGGCGCCTTGAATGGTCCAATCCCCAAAACGTAGAGTGTAAAGGTTACAAATGAGCTGTTGATTCATTGATTGACATTTATCGATTGATGAATTTATTGATTTAAACGACCTAAAATCTGTGAACACCATTGAAAGAGTCTTAACTTTCTGTTTCCATTACTCTTGTTTAGTTTTCGATTCATTGTTAAAGTAGTTTGAATATTAACGATTGTGTGATGTGCGGCCGGTGAAGTAGCATGCCATGTTGTACGCATCTTTACAGCTCTAGCCAATAAAAGGTCGCACAGATGTCAGGTGACTGAATTCCAGTGACGTCAAAGAGGGAACTGCTTACACTCCAATACACAGATCGTATATATAAAATGAGGCGTACGTCGAGTTTGTGAACTTTTTTTTCTGAAACTGAATTTTTTAAAGCCTTGAATGGGTTGATCATTTTGTTTTATCTCCGGAAAAATGAAAACAAACCCATTTTAATTGTAACTCTTTAAGTGTCTCTTAAGTATTGACTGGTGACAATTTCTCGCACTTTCTCGCGTTACTTGTCATGTAAACACAGCCAGCCACATGTTATCTTTAATGTCACGTGATTTTTACCTAGAATAAATAATAAAGCCAATAGTGCGCCTTAATGGACCAATGCCAGAAGTCCATACGGTTAGGATTAACCGCAGTAATATATATATGGTTTGTTTATTTGTTTGTTTGTTTGTTTGTTTGATTGATTGGGGTTTGACGTTATAACGTCGTACTTGAGGATATTTCACTTGACACGATTGACGACGGATTGTACACTTGACACTGTTCCTTGACTTACAACGGTGGAAAACCGGGAGGAAACCTCGGGATAACCACCTCCCGAAATGGCCGGAACCACATCAGACTTACTCATATACCTGAGAGTCGCAGTTATATATGGAGTCACATTGGTTACGTGTGCTTTATTCGTCCATCAAATGATTTCATAATGTAGCGGAATATTAAATGAGGAAAACATAAAACTCTTTGAGGGACAAAAATAACACATAGTGGCTAAGCGTTAATTATAAATCTCCTGTAAACTTGTAGTTGTTTCATACTTCGGCAACTGATGAACTCATTTTATAAATGGGGGTGATTTAAGAGTTACCCCCTAAGTTACCCACATTTTTTTTTATTAATATTTTCTACTCCTTTGAATAAAATTGGTTTAACTTGGCAGTGCCAATTAATTTGTTCAAACGTTTATCCAACCCTTTTTTTGTCCCTATTTAATTAGATTTAAATTAAATCAAAAGTGGAAGCTTACAGAGTTCAAATATGTAAATTAACTTAATCCAGATATGTTTTCTCTTCTTTATTTTGACATTAAAACTTTCATCTTTCTTTAATGTAGATTATAGTTATACGTCTGTCAGCTACACTTCCAATAATCGAGTTAGGTGCTCGATTGGTTTTTCTCATACTTTCTCGCGTTAGTTGTCATTCACAGGCAGTCAGTCAACATGTTATCTTTAACGTCACTTGATATTTTCCCTAGAATAATTAAAATAAAGTCAATAGTGCACCATAATGGAGTTCAAAATTCCTAAACTTGGCGAAAATATGGTTGAATGTTAATGCTAAATATATTCGCCATGCGGCATTCATTTCTTGAATGTGTTACAGACGAAATACCGTTCTTCACCTCAAAAGTAACGTACTCTTTAAATCCAGCTAGAACCGTTTAAACGACGCATGAAGGTTGCGTAACAAAAACAAACGGTTTGCGTTCAACAAATAAATGGCATATGTTTTTGGGCTGTGTAACATGTGTGACGGATGAACGGAACGGGCTTACACGTTTTACACGTTCCCAGCACATGCTTGATTATATTTGTTTATCCGTTACACTTCTTGCAGCCATTATGCCCTAAATATAGCTGTTGGTATATCATTTAAATATGGAGAAAGAAACCGTTTATTGCTTATTTTTTGTTATGTTCGTTACTTTACCGACCTTGAACGCTTTTATATGGGGTTCAGTGATTCAGTAGTCCGGTAGTGCTAGATTGAGTGACCCAGTCGTGTTGATGTTTCATTTAAGAATCCCAACAAGTCTGACAGTAGAAGATTGAGTGACCCTCTCGTGATGATGTTTTATTTAAAAGGGAATATCATCAGTCCGATAGCGGTATACCGAGTTAGCCAGTCGTGTTCACGTTTTATTTCAGAAGCGACACCACGAGTGACAGTGGAAGACCCACTGGTGATGATGTTTTATTTAAGAAGCGACCCGGGAGTCTGATAGTAGTTAATTGAGTAGAAGATAGAGTGACCCCCTCGTGATGATGTTTCATTTAAAAGGTGACATCACGTGTCAATTTACTATTGTCAGACACAGTCGTGTTGATGTTTTATTTAAGAAATGTCCCCACGAGTCTGATAGTGGTAGACAGTGACCCACTCGTGTTAGTTTTAATTTGAAAAGGGACCCCACGCACCATGATTGTGGTATATTGAGTGGCCCAGTCGGTTGATGTTTTATATAAGTAGAGACCCACGAGTCTGATAGTGGTATATCGAGTTACCCAGTCGCATTGATGTTTTATTTAAGTAGTGATCCACGAGATAGTGGTATACTGAGTGGCTCAGTCGCGTTGGTGTTTTATTTAAGGAGTGACCCACGAGTCTGATAGTGGTATATCGAGTGACCCAGTCGCATTTAGGTTTTATTTAAGTAGAGACTCACGAGTCTGATAGTGGTATATCGAGTGACCCAGTCGCATTGATGTTTTATTTAAATAGTGAACCACGAGACTGATAGGGGTATATCGAGTGACCCAGTCGCGTTGATGTTTTATTTAAGTGGTGACCCACGAGTCTGATAGTGGTATATCGAGTGACCCAGTCACATTGATGTTTTATTTAAGTAGTGATCCACGAGTCTGATAGTGGTATATCGAGTGACCCAGTCACATTGATGTTTTATTAAAGTAGAGACCTACGAGCCTGATAGTGGTATATCGAGTGACCCAGTCGCGTTGATGTTTTATTTAAGTGGTGACCCACGAGTCTGATAGTGGTATATAAATATAGCTGTTGGTATATCATTTAAATGTAGAGAAAGAAACCGTTTATTGCTTATTTTTTTGTTATGTTCGTTACTTTACTGACCTTGAACACTTTTATATGGGGTTCAGTGATTCAGCAGTCCGGTAGTGCTTGATTGAGTGACCCAGTCGTGTTGATGTTTCATTTAAGAATCCCTGCGAGTCTGACAGTAGAAGATTGAGTGACCATTTAAGTAGTGACCCATGAGTCTGATAGTGGTATATCGAGTAACCCAGTCGCATTAATGTTTTATTTAAGTGGTGACCCACGAGTCTGATGGTGGTACAACGAGTGGTCCAGACGCGTTCATGTTTTATTTAAGTGGTGACCCACGAATCTGATAGTGGTATATCGAGTAACCCAGTCGCATTGATGTTTTATTTAGGTGGTGACCCACGAGTCTGATGGTGGTACATCGAGTGGCCCAGTCACGTTGATGTTTTATTTATGTAGTGACCCACGAGTCTGATAGTGGTATATCGAGTGACCCAGTCGCGTTGATGTTTTATTTAAGTAGAGACCTACGAGTCTGATAGTGGTATATTGAGTAACCCAGTCGCGTTGATGTTTTATTTAAGTAGAGACCCACGAGTCTGATAGTGGTATATCGAGTAACCCAGTCGCATTGAGGTTTTATTAAAGTAGAGACTTACAGTATGATAGTGGTATATCGAGTGGCCCAGTTGCGTTGATGTTTTATTTAAGGAGTGACCCACGAGTCTGATAGTGGTATATCGAGTGACCCAGTCGCATTGAGGTTTTATTTAAGTGGTGACCGACGAGTCTGATAGTGGTATATCGAGTGACCCAGTCGCGTTGATGTTTTATTTAAGGAGTGACCCACGAGTCTGATAGTGGTATATCGAGTGACCCAGTCGCATTGTGGTTTTATTTAAGGAGTGACCCGCTAGTCTGATAGTGGTATATCGAGTGACCCAGTGGCATTGAGGTTTTATTTAAGTGGTGACCCACGAGTCTGATAGTGGTATATCGAGTGACCCAGTAGCGTTGATGTTTTATTTAAGTGGTGACCCACGTCTCTGATAGTGGTATATCGAGTGACCCAGTCGCATTGATGTTTTATTTAAGTGGTGACCCACTAGTCTGATAGTGATATATCGAGTGGCCCAGTCGCGTTGATGTTTTATTTAAGTAGCGATCCACGAGTCTGACAGTGATATATCGAGTGACCCACTCGCGTTGATGTTTCATTTAAGTGGTGACCCACGAGTTTGATAGTGGTATATCGAGTGACCCACTCGCGTTGATGTTTTATTTAAGTGGTGACCCACGAGTCTGATAGTGGTATATCGAGTGACCCAGTCGCGTTGATGTTTTATTTAAGAAGTGATTCCACGTGTCTGTCAGGGTAGATGAGTGACTCAGTCGTTCTTGCTTTATTTAAGTAGAACAGTTATCAAATTGCAGTAGTTCCGTTTTTGATAAAGACCTTTAAGTAAGTTACAATTCCGTACTTGCGCTACTTCGCACTGGAGGAGCACTAATTTTTATTTTATTTTATCCTTAACATGCTCAAATATAGACGATCCCTGATGTACCAAGTGAAGCCAAACATTGGATCAATACCGCCTGTGACAGTATCTTTGATTGGTGCAACCGAATCCACAAAATCTCTATCCATATATTTACATGCGCAACTGAAGGCGAGCCCTCATTGTGACACTGCTAAAAGCTATAAATTCTAGATAAAGGTGTTGGATTTTTGGACGAATTTCCTGAGGGAGTGGCCTTTAAACATCGACCTTGACCCGAACCAGCGCCGACGTGAACGTGTCACCTGTTAACATAACGTCACAATTTTACCCGGCCGTATAGTGTTTGGCCTGAATCGACGTCATGGCGTCAAGCTTCTGTTGTGGGAAGGTATATACACATGTTAGCTTACATTTATATAATGATTAATTCGATAAAAAGAACCGGCATCAGAGATTTCGACGTTGGATTTTCTAACATTTTCCCGTTTCCTCTGTTTACACATATCGAAACAATTTGATTCACCGACAAGGGACTAAGAATAACATTTATTGTAAAGATGGACATACTGTGCGGAGATATTTTTTTCCGTGACGTCGCTCGGATGTTTTCGTAAACGATACACAGCGTGTGAGTAACCTCTGGTATCTGAAGATCGCCATGTGCGGACATCGCTCTACTATTTCATCCCAACATGTTAACATAATACGGGACAACAGAATGTAAACAGACCTTATTCTAGCTAATGTAAAAATTCTGGACAGCATATTTCTTGACGAGAACCATATGTTTATCTTGGTGGATATTTTCTTATTTATTTCTTTATCTAAGGGGATCCAAACTCGTGAGTAGGGGAGGGGAGACGACCGAATTGTCATATTGGTATCCTCAAGCCATCCAGGGTTACGATACTATTTATAGCTAGAGTTGTTTATTTGGGCAAATTGCGCACAATTTAAATAAAATGTATTATAATCTTGATATCACACTCTCTAAGTTACTTTAGAAAAACAGTTCGGAATGTTTTGAAGTATAAGCCTTTGATAAATAATATTAATTATTTTCATTTAGGCCAAAATAAGTTTCACCCTGTTAATAATAATTTTACTTATGTCAAAATAAGTCAAATATTCAGTAAGTGGAAATATTTTATTCACATCGATTTAATTTAAATTTACCGTAGAATTTTGAGCCTGGGGTAATTTTATCATTCTCAAATATAATCAATTCTACTTCCTACGTCGAGACATTGACTCTAAGATTCACCCGTTCCATCTTGTTTTGCACTTCTTTTATTTGCTTACAAGTAAGCACAAATTAACTAGATTTAAAAAGGTAACTTAAAGAATTGCATCTTTTCTCTTGTGTATTCTTGCTGATATAGGCAAGGAGGCATTGGTCAATCTCTACCATAGACTCACATGGCATTCACCTCTGTGTGGGTCTCGGCACTATGTTTTGTTCCACGTGAAACCTTGATTATATAACGTAAATAATGACGTCAGAGGTACTGGATGTTTTTGACGTTTTGTATAGCAATAAACTCTGCAAGACGTCACCAATGCAAGTGAACTTTGAGAGTGTGATGACATTTGACGTTGCGCAGAGAATATAACTGTGTAAATTGTGTCAAACATAACCCCTTTGATTCTTGCACTACAAACATTACATATTGTCACGAATCAAAATTACTGATAAGATTTAGATGTGGTTAACGGTTTGTTCCTAAACTACGACATGAAAAAGGGTTTAAAACGGTTTCAAATTGGTTTCGTCAGGATTGCGACGGCGAACCTATAGCAGAGGGGTATGCTGAGAGAACGGAAACGAAACGAAACCTAGCCTATGCGCAGGAGATTGGGCATTGGCGTGTAAGTATGTCAACAGTCAGATGCCTTTGTTTAGATGCGAAATTCGTACGATGTAGTCATAAACAAACATTTTAATCAAATAGGGTGTTGTTCCATACAATGCCACAATTGGGAGCGTCCCTCGTGTAAACCAAATGTTGATTTATTAATTATGGGTAATGCAACACTAAACCCTAAATCTTACTGTAAACCTTAAACTAAACCTAACCGTATAACAATAATCCTAAACTATCATCCTAACCCAGAAAAACACACTTTGTAGCTGCAACGTTGCATACTAGCTATATATTGGTAACGTTTGCTGAGGAACCAAAAATCAACGTTATTGCAACGTAAATTTGAGATGAAATTTGGTTCTTAGTTTGCACCCAATTAATACAATGTTGTTAAAACGTCAAGCGTGACAAGAAACGTTGTAGTTTAACGTCG
>JARFOD010010727.1:0-11396 GCA_031763545.1 Mopalia muscosa
TTCTGTATTTGTGTCCGTCGTCATATAAGTGAAATACCCTTGAGTACGACGTTAAACACCAATCAAACAAACAATCTGTTTGTCTGATTGGGGTTTAACGTCGTAGTCAAGGGTAATTCACTTATATGACGATGGATTGTGAGATTCACACTTGCCCTTACCTAACTACCATGGGAAACCGAGAATGTAGTAAACCGCGTAAAAACCACTCCGCAAATGCGGAACCACATCTTGTGATTAACTGGTATACCTGATGGTCGATGGACGAACGAAATAGAAAGCGCATACATTCTCACTGTAAGATAGTTTCGTGACAATTTAATTGTTTGTTCGACTGCTGTTTTACCCTGTATTTGAGACTGTTTAATTAATTACGGAGTGCTTGTCCGAGAAGGCCAACCATCCTGAAAGTAACTGGCAAGACTATACAACTAATATTTGTCACAAATTTGGTACGACTGATATCAATAATGTTGACCAATAGTTCTAAGAATATCGGAGTAAAAGGAAACTCGCCCAAACCACAGCCGATAGTTACTTCAGATTGGCTGCAGGCTATTCCCATAAGGCGCAGATCGACATAACATTGAACTACCTCCGTAGGTAGGAATGTCCGTCAGGTAACTTAAAACATCCTTTCAGGTCTCCTGTTATTGTTATTGTATCGAGATATTGCATAAGACCTTAGTTAGAGATAAAATCAAATATAGCGAAGACTTGTGTTCGATCAAATATTTACGATATTAATACAACGTTATGTAAAATGATGTCGTGATAAAATCATGCAATCGCCACCAAACCGATGATCAGACAGTTCTTAGCGGTACAGAGACATTGCCATCTGGAATAACTATAGTGATGGCCGATAGCGGTATATTCCTTGAATATTAAAACATATCTACCTTATCTTCTTTACAAAGCAATAGAAAGTGTCAAAGATCAAAGTGGTCTCTTCCAGCAACTGTTTCATGTTGTCACCGTCAAGAGATGCATGCATACATTCCCTTTTTACCATGTGTTTTAGTTTTAACATGATATTTTATCTTCGTTATAATTGCTTTTTCAGTTTATAAATCAGCTGAAAGCGCATTTTCGTGTCCAGTACAACCTCACTTCGATACTCAGAAGGATTTAACGTACACCCCATTTGTTTATAGCTTGTGGTTTCCATTTTAGTGTTGTTTCATACATGTCTTGGCATATCTGTGAGTAAAACGTTGTTGGTTCATGGACTTTGCATGATGTGCACGTTTTAATGTATCGTTTTAGCTTTGGTACCCTTTTCAATAACTCTCAAAAGTATTAATAAACGAACAAACGTTTTGGTCAAGGCTTTAATTGATAACGACGGAAGCAAATAGTCTCGACATCTGGCAGGGGACAATATCGAACGAACAACAGAAGATCGTAAATGGTATATCTATCAGGAACCTGTGCTAATATATTCAGAGCATTTTACACGATTATCTGATCAAGGTCGTTTAACAGTTAACATTATCGTAAAACGGATGCCGAATGTTATATTGCATAATTTTCACGACATCTCAGATGTCCAGATCTCTGTAGGCTTTTGTTGCGCCCATGGCATAGGAATTAATATTTTCCTACTGAAAGTTCATTGACAACCATGAAAATATTATCTTCAAATTGAAATCAATATGACCATAGAGCTCCAGACGTTGGCGTTTAGCAATTTCCTGCTTCGCTAGTGTACTTGTAGCCTTTTTTGTGTGTTGTTAGTGACGCTGATAGTGGTCTCATTCCCCCTATTACACTGACATGGCGTTATGGGAGTAAAATAAATTTAAGCACAACGAATATACAAATCTGACGCAAATAATCAAATAGGGATTTATAATATATTAAAAGAGTGGCATTGTGCTCATAATAAATCTAGGTTAAACAGGAATGCCATGCGTTAGCTATTAAAGTTCGTTGTATTCTATTTTGGAACGACGGTCCCTAAGGATTTTGGCATAATCGATTATGTTAATCGGTTAACCCACCTACAGGTTTATACGGCATTTCACATAAAGTTGCTTTGCGAATTATACGGCAAACATGTACCGTATTACCTCCATTATTATGTGTTTCCTAGTACAAAATGTAACACTTTATACTCTGTCCTAGTACCTTATGTATGGTAATGGTTGAATGGCCGAACAATATGCTACAGTACAATGGTTTGTTTAATAAAGCGGGAACTAATCTGCCAATAATTGTATGGGCCACGAACCCACATTATTGACCTTTAGTAACTGAAGAATACCCGTCTGTAATATATTGTTGGATCTATGACAACCTAACAAACCATGACAATCTCACAAAGGCATGTTAACCTTTGAAAGCAACAAAGTATTTTCTGTTTACCTTTATGATTGGGAAAATGCTTGACTCCAGTTAATCGGGATTAGTAAAACAAATCAAAAAGGAATGCTAAATTACACATTTTTTCATATAAGCAACAAGAACAGTATTACACAGTTAAGTTTGAATACCATAACTTATTGTTCTCGTGAATTAATGAAACCTTTACTTATTCAAGGCTTATTATCTCCTGGGTAGTCTTTTTCAAAACACTGGAGCAATATTTATGGTGCTGACAGCTTACTCGAAAGTATCTACTATATAAAATATTTCTGCGCAATTATAAAAAACGTATTTGTTTGTTGTAGAAATTTGTAGGGATATTACAGAAAAGATATCTGACATTTCAAGTTAATTGTATGCTACATTATTTTGACAAATAGTTTTTTATGTTAACAATACGCCGACAAAATCATTACGTCGTTCTCCACCTTTTTTCAGCTGTCTCCCACCCTGTCCACTGGATATTTAGATTGTGTGAAAATTAGCCTTGTGCACATACCATCTTGTTAGCACAAGGTTTAGTCCATTTACTAGCTATAATTTTATGGCTGGTCAACGGAGGAACCTGACCTTTAGAGGCAAGAAACCTTTGCCACAATCTTGACCATCTGTTATTATATTAATGTTTACGCTGACCGTCCAAGATCACTACGCAAATAAGTTACTGCCAGGACGTAGTCTAATGATACAGAATGGCAATACGTTTGATAATTATTAACTCTTCAATATAACAGTATTCCAAAGTGCAGTACTGTGTCGAACACAAGACCACGAAAATGGTCTGATCTAGTCTCTAACCGGGGGCAAGCGACGCCAATATAAAGACAGGTGTCCAATTCATTGAGAGTAAGGCTGGCCTGTTGATATCGACTTTAAAATCTAAAGACAAGGCAAAGATGAAATGACCGCGTATCCTTCACCGCATTTGACTTAAAACGTTATCGAAATGAATATGACGATTCGTTTTACAACCTAATATTACTTGATACCTTTGTAACACCAGTCCGCCATGTAAGATATGACTTGAATTTTAGTGTTATGTGTAGGTTTAGGATAAGGTTTAGGTTTAGGTTAAAGTTAATATTACCCCTAACTCAGAACTAGGAATTCACGTTTGGTCTCGCATGACGGATATACCAGGCCATATCTATCATGTCAATAATCCCGTAGTTTTTGATCGATTAAAGACCTGCTTTTGTGTTATCAATTATATGGGCTTGGTCCAATCATTCCGTTTTAAGATTAAAGGTATATTAGTATGAGGTTTACAGCTCACTGTTTTACTGACTAGATCAATTTATCCATCCGTCCGACTACATTTAATCCATGTAAAAAGAATTGTTAACATTTTGTAAACATTTAACGATGAGACTGAACGTGTTAACTTATAGAAATAGCCTGGCGCAGTAGCGAACAATTTTATCAATGCCATATCAACTAAACTATATATTTAGAGGCCGTGATAATTTCAGCCCAACGCCATTATCATCGATAATAATTTCCACATGATGGGTTCAACATTCGTATCATTACAGGGACTGAGAAGTATGTCTGTAGACAAATAAGCCAAGAGCATGTGTCTTAACTCGATATAAATGAAAGCCCTGGAACATATATGTTTTTGTCACTCAAATATCAGGTTTCGGTAACTACATAATCTATAGTTTGTTGAAAGTACCCTACGTGTGTTGCACTAACGCAAGTCTCTGTCGACGCATGTCAGTTCATATTTCTTAAAAATTCACGACGATAATTTTGACTTCAGTATGCGGTTGATATTCCTATTGGAAGTTCAACTGTCTCTGTCATTTCAATTTTTCATGGAGTATTTCTAGAACATTATGTGGAGACAGCTTTCAGTTATCAGATACAGTCTTCAACCTTAAAGGATGTGGTCAGTGCGAGAAACAAACCAACATCCCTGATGGTCAACAGTAAATCACTCAAACATCAGCCGAACTGAAAGGGTTGTTTATCAGAGCCTTTGACTAAAGCTTGATTGAAATAAGGAAATCATTGTCTATTTAACCTGAACATATTTCGACAATTTAGTTACAACGATGGGTTAAGTAAAATGTTTGTTTTATTGGAGTAACATGCAGCACACAACTAATTAGCCTGCTGTGAAGATGAAGCTTATTAACGACCAAAGAGTCTTACATCAGAGAAACAGATCTAGTGGTGAGTCAACGTTTGAAATGTCTTAAGTAATGATATTAGCATCCAATTTATTGACACACGATTCCACAAGCGGCTCTTATATAATTCCGATTGAACAGACAGCTTTATTTGATTGGTCTTGTCACGCTTTGTGCTCCTTGAGTGCTAATAAACGAATAGTCTTAGAATTGAATTGGGGGAATGTTATGGACCATTGAGGGCGGCATCGTTTATCCAGGAAGGATGTTCTTACGCTTTTGTCATCATCAAGGATCATTGCCTGGTGTCGGTTCACGAAATAAAATGATAGGGAGAAATACAGGGAACAGTTGCTGTGAGGTTTCCATACAGAAATAAAAATGGTTTCCACCACAGCCATAACTGAACATCCTTGAAGGGTTTCCTTGGAGCTATAGTTTCTAAGAGTGTATTAGCTTTATCATCACAAACGGCCATGGTATAGTTCTTCAAAATGTGGATGCATGTTCTTGATTAATTTTTTCAGAGAAAATAAGGTTAGGGTCCAAACTTATCTTAAGTTCCATGCCTGTACTGGAGTAAAATAAAAATAGATTCATCGCGTAGAGATCAGAGATTAATCATTACCTATTCAGGTTAGGAATATAGCTGATTGTTAGGAGAGCTACGGGCATGTGATAACAGCTTGGGATTAACTGCCAAGGCTACTCCTCAGGCAACACTGTCGGCAAGACCTGTTGTCTTGCGCCGACGAATGGCCTAAGACTGTGTAATCAGTGTTTTGTCCAGATGTTTGAAGGAATATTTCCATTGCAGACCGAAAGGCAGACTGACCTGGGTTGTAGTGCTTGATGTGTGATGTATTTTCTATTGGGATGTTAGTCTATAAGGTCTAAGGGACAATCCATTTTTTCATTGTTTTAATCTCATACAGCTTTCTCTGGACTGGGACAAGTTGAGACAAGGATATATTTAACCAGCAAGGTCGTCAGGAAGGGTCAATGCGTAGAGTCCAATTTCAATTATCGAACAGAGAAGGGAGTCACATTATTTTGTTGTCCCCTGTTACGGTGAACACCGAAAATTCTTTGATGAAAATATCCATACACAACATTTAACAACAGGGAGTTAGAAAACCTTTTACTTAGCATAACACATTGTATCGTGAGTAATATAAGCTCTTATATACCCGGCACGAGAACAATTATTCTCACTATAAATCTTAGATTATATTAACAATAACTATATTGTCTCCATTTATAATCTGTTGGCTCGCTTTTAAAAAGCTTTAATCCCGAACATTCATTTAAATCATCGTATTGACATTGCAAGCCACTGTATATATTGTCTCGTGTGTGCAGAACATCTAGACACTTGACTATCTATCCAAAGTTAACATTTGTATTCAAGAGACACATGTCTAGACAACCAGGGAGTTTTTGCCGGATACTGGTAACAATGACCATTTTCAATTGCTATCGAGAAGCCCTTGACCTCTGGCGTCCCTGACCTCTTTGTCAAAGTCACACGAACCATAATCTTGCCGAGGCACTATTTGTACCAATGAATTCGTCTGTGTTTATAAATGTAATTATAATTATCGGTGTTGAAATTCAGGCAGCAATGAAGCATATTTTATTTATGCTCTGGAAGTCATTGGTCTTATTAGGGACTACTTCGCAGAATACTATTTTTCTTATAAATACTTCATCATCGGATTACTTATTTTTTACTGTAAGTCGGTTATCTGTAGTAGACGGCTGTATCACACCCAACCACCCTTCTATCCCATGCTACATGCTTGGATCGCTGTCGAACCAATACTTCAGTGATTAACGTATAGGACCAGTGATCCTCCTTCGATATACCGCGCTCACATGATTAAGTCCTCTTTGGTGACTCATGAATCGCGATTTTGTCTTCCGGTTTGACGCTTGAATGTCAGACGTCTGCTCATAGATGTCAAACCGGAAGACAAACCGTGAAATAACTTTCGCGCAATTGCCTTCCGGTATGACGCAACGTTACTGAAGATTAAAGCGGATATCAAAAGAAAGAAAAAAAAAATGAGTGAACATTCCTTGCTATATTCACAACAGATTTAAATTTGTTGCCAAACCTACCTATACAAGGAGGGCCATGGCTCAGTGGTAGCGAGTGCGCTTCCTAAACTGCTTCGATTTACCGTCCACCGCCTCAAGTCCGCCTGGGGCCCGCGTCCGTGGCTCAGCGGTAGCGAATGCGCTTCCTAAACTGAAACTGCTTCGATTTACCGTCCACCGCCTCGAGTCCGCCTGTCGACCATCAAGTATATGAGCGAGTCACATGTGGTTCCGGCAATCGCGTAGGTGGTTTCCTCCCGGGTTTCCACCGTAATAAGGCTGTGTACAGTGTGAAGGGGACAATCGGTGGTCATATAATTGAAATACCCTTGAGTACGACGTTAAACACCAATCAATCAAACAAACAAACCTATACAAGGTATACACAACTTATTCACTTCAATGGAGTCCATAACATTCACAATATTTATTGTGCCATAAACCATATGACCTTTACAGGTCCAATGTATAGTCTGCCTTCGCTTCAAATTTTTAAAATCGCGCGGGTGGTGTTTATGAGGTTTCCCCCCGGTTTACCACCGTTATAAGGCTATGTACAGTGTGAAGTGGACAGTCCGTCGTCATATCAGTGAAATACCCTTGAGTACGATGTTAAACACCAATCAAACAAACAAACAAACAATTCCGATTTTTAATTGATAACCTTCTACGAGTATAATTATTGGGGAGAAATATTTTAAATGTTTTGATTACTACGATCTTTACGTACATTGTGTTGCAGTTGTTAAATACATTTTGTCTACTTGTTTTACTTATATTAAGTCGCTGGGTAGGTGGCGAAAACCATCCCTATGCACTGGAAACAAAGGATAACGCAATACAACGGCACCGAAAAGATCTTGTAACCCGTTAGCTCTAAGGGCACTTGGACAAAACGAAGCTCTCATCCAATCAACCACAGTTGTTGACCTCATCCTTGTTATATTTTGTCCCAGTCTTGAAAGACATACTGTAGGTTCTAGCGAAACTTTTATTATGAATTGGTGTAAAGTCCACGCTCTTATTTCATCTATTCTCACAAACCGCTTCGACGGCTTGGAATGGATGGTGGAAAAATTGAATTCTGACAAATATGATTGATTGATTGGTGTTTTACACCGTGTTTAAAGGTATTTCACTTATATAACGGCGGTGTATTCAAACGACAATGGACACTAGCACAACTAAGAGGTAAAGAGTTTCCATTATGTTGGAAAGTTAATTTTACCCCAGTGCCAGGTAAAGAAAGCATTGCTACTCTTCAAGCAATCTGCCCTTACAAAAGGGCATCCTATATTTAAAGATTAAAATAAGAGCCGCTTTGTTAAAATAGTTTCAAACGACTATGATCAGTTTAGATCCCTGAACAGTTATTCGTTAAGAGGATTAATTCTGGGAGAAAAAAGAGTAATTTTTGATGATGGAGTAATGGGGTGTGAATTCCCAAAACTTATTTTTAAAATCTCAAATTTATTTGCACACCAGGAATTTATTCGAAAAAAATATTTTTTTTAACAAGGAACACAAAACCACAATTGTGAATTTCAGCAATTCTTATTTGTATCTTTGACTGCTGCCTACTGTGGTTATATCCTTTGAATTGTAAACAAGGAAAATCTGGATTGCACGGCCAGCGCTCTTACCGATTTAGCAACAAAGGATCACTGTAGACTGATGATCAGTCTAGATCTCTGAACAGTAATCCGTTGAGAGGATCGATTCTGGGGAAATAAAAAGGCATTTCTGATAATGGACTTATGGGGTGTGAATTCCCAAAACTTATTTTTAAAATCTCAAAGTTATTTATAGCTTTGTTTGGGTCCTATATTGTTTAACCGCTGTACACCAGGAATTTATTCGAACAAAATAGTTTCTTAACATCAATATTTATACAACAAGGAACAAAAAACCACAATTGTGAATTTCAGCAAAACTTAGACTGCTGCCTACTGTGGTAATATCTTTTTAATTGTAGACAAGGAAAATCTGGATTGCAGGGCCAGCGCTCTTACCAACTTAGCAAGTTGTAGACTATGCACTGACCCGGGTTCGAATCTCGGTGCAGGTAAGCAAATTTTTCTTTCTTCATTTTTTAAAAATTATACCTGTATGACAAATCTGATCCAACATTGTAATAGGCTAGGCTTCCCAATCAATACAAGATTTAAGGAATCGGTTGATAGATTAGTTATGATGAATAACAAACACGTTCTGATTATAGACAGCATGAATTAAATTGGTTAACCGTATCAATAAAAGTTCGAAGTTCAGTTTAATAAAACTGCAGGAGTGATATGCAAATTATACGGCAAATATGCACCATATTCTTCCATTGTTATGTGTTTCCTAGCACAAAAGGTAACAGTTTATGCTCTGCCCCATTACCGTATGTACGGTAATGGTGGAATGGCCCTAGTCGCCGAGGAAATAGCCGAACAATATTGTTACAGCACAATGGTTTGTTTAATAAAGCGGGAACTAATCTGCCAATAATTGTACGGCCACGAACCCACATTATTGACCTTTAGTAACTGAAGAATACCTCGTCTGTATTATATTGTTGGATCTATGACAACCTAACAAACTATAATAATCTCACAGAGGCAAGTATGTTAACCTTTGAAAGCAACAAAGTATTTTCTGTTTACTTTTATGATTGGGAAAATGCTTGACTCCAGTTAATGGAGATTAGTAAAACAAATCAAAAGGAATGCTAAATTACGCCTTTTTCTCATATAAGCAACAAGAACAGTTTTACACAGTTAAGTTTTAATACCATAACATATTGTTCTCATGAATTGTTGAAACCGTAACTTATTCAAGGCTTATTATCTCGTGGGTAGTCTCTTCAAAACACTGGAGCAATATTTATGCTGCTGAAAGCTTGCTCGAAAGTGTCTACGATATAAAATATTCCTGCACAATTACAAAAACGTGTTTGTCTGTTGTAGCAATTTGTAGGGATATTACAGAAAATATATCTGGCATTTCAAGTTTATTGTATGCTACATTATTTTGACTAATAGTTGTCTATGTTAACAATACCCCGACAAAATCATTAGGTCGTTAGCCACCTTTTTTCAGCTGTCTCCCACCCACCCTGTCCACTGAATATTTAGATTGTGTGAAAATTAGCCTTGTGAACATACCATCTTGTAAGCACAAGTTTTAGTCCATTTACTAGCTATAATTTTATGGCTGGTCAAGGAAGAACTTCGCCTTTAGAGACGAGAAACCTTTGCCACAATCTTGACCATCTGTTATTATATTAATGTGTACGCTGATCGGCTCAGATTACTAGGCAAATAAATTACAGCCAGGACGTAGTCTCATGATATAAAATGGCAATACTTTTGATAATTATTAGCTCTTCAATATAACACCATTCTTAAGTGCAGTACTGTGTAGAACAAAAGACCACGAAAATGTTCTGATCTGGTGTTTAACCGGAGGCAAGCGACGCCAATATAAATACAGGTGTCACATTCATTGAGAGTAAGACTGGCCTGTTATCGACTTTAAAATCTAAAGACAAGGCAAAGATTAAATGACCGCTTGTCCTTCACCACAATTGACTTAAAACGTGATCAAAATGAAAATGACGATTCGTTTTTACAACCTAATATTACTGGATAGCTTTGTAACACCAGGCTGTTGACAAGTCCGCTATGTAAGATATGAGGTAAAGTTTAGTGTTATGTTTAGGATAAGGTTTAGGGTAAGGTTTCAAATTAAATTAAATATTACCCCTAACTAGGAATTCACGTTTGGTCTCGCATGACGGATATACCACGCCATCTCTATCATATCAATAATCCCGATTGATCGATTAAAGACCTGCTTTTATGTCATCAATTATATGCTTGGTCCCATCATTCCGTTTTAAGGGATAAAAGTATATTAGTATGAGGTCATTTGGTTTTACTGACTAGACCAATTTACCTACTTAGTTGGGGTTTCTTATCGGATTAAGATATCAATCCGTCCGACTACATTTAATCCATGTAAAAGGAATTGTTAACATTTTGTAAACATATCATGATGAGACTGAACGTGTTAACTTATAGAAATAGCCTGGCGCTGTAGCGTACTAATTTATCAATGCCATATCCCCTAAACTATATATTTAGAGGCAGTGTTAATTTCAGGGCAACACCATTAGCGTCGATAATGATTTCCACATGATGGGTTCAACATTCGCATCATAACGGGGACTGAACATTATGTCTGTAGACAAATAAACCAAGAGCAAATGTCTACTCTCGATATAAATAAAAGCCATGGAACATATATTTTCTTGTCACTCATTGATCTCTCAAATATCAGGTTTCGGTAACTGGATAATCTATAGTTTGTTGAAAGTACCCTAAGCGCGCAGCACTAACACAGGTCTGTGTCGATGCATGTCTGTTCATATTTCTTAAAAGTTCACCACGATAATTTTGACTTCAGCATGCGGTCGATATTCATACTGGAAGTTTAAATGTCTCTGTAATTTGTCGTCCAGCGTTGACTCGTTTTGGAAAGTGTTTTTTGAGTCTTTTGAGCAATTTCCAAAAACTATTGATATTCCATCAACATTCGAAATGATTAAGGAAAGAAGTTTCTTCAAATTTTCATGGAGTAATTCTAAAACTAGAACATTATGTGGTGACAGCTGTCAGTTATCAGATACAGTTTTCAAACCTGAAGGATGTGGTCAGTGCGAGAAACAAACCAACATCCCTGATGTTCAACAGTAAATCCAAGGGCGTAGACAAGGGGGGGGGGGGGGGGGGGGGGGTT
>JARFOD010010749.1:0-11395 GCA_031763545.1 Mopalia muscosa
CCCCCCCCCCAGTTCCGCGGCCCCTGCATTTATCTGGATGTCAAACGCAACACGTTAACGCGTAACTGGAAATGTAGGTCATGACCCAGAAAGTTCGTTAAAATAACAACATCTGCTCTTAATATATCCCAAATATTTAAAAAAGCTGAATTTTATTTAAATTATTGTGATAATTTGTTTGTGAAAATTTCACAGAAAACTAATGCGATTTATTGTTTTGGGAACTATATTCCATAGCGGAAAACACCCAATTTTTTCCAGTGGCAAATAATTGGATTCGCCTGTAAAACTCAATTTGTGACCGTAAAACCTAGCATTAACGGCGGCATATCACCAAATACAGCATGGTTATTCCCTAATTCAGGACTGAACAAACGTCAAAGAAACGCCACAGCCACGGCCAATGTATGCAAAGGCAGTATTTTTTGTCAATTAGAATATCGTGTCTAAGTATCCAAATTGGCCCCTATTCCATAAAAGGTGTATGTATGCATTACTGATCAGGCGCCGATAAGACTGAGCTGTAAATGATTATGTCTGCCTCAGATTGCAAGGCTTTTGTGGGACATTTATGGGTGTTAAATCTCAACCGGAATACTTTCGGAAACATTTTTAGGTATTTAAGAAATCAGAGACAGATATATACGTCGTTAATTTAATTATAGTATACATGGAAAAGTAGGCGAAAGCCCTTGAGAAACAACATTTGGACCACACACTATTTTTCTCCAAAATCACAGTAATGGATAGACTTAAGCCACTTCGAAAATATCAACATACAACTGCAATTAATACCAGTCAAATCATGAAAACCCAACTACAGTTGATCACTTTTTCGTAGTTATCTCTCAACTACAAGTAGACGAATCGATATGTAAAATGTTAACTGGAAACCGTTAAACGTTTTCACCCGACCAAACGTAATTTTAAGCAGAGATTATTCACATTTGGCTATTGAGATTAATTCGAACATGGATTATATTAATCTTAATCGTTGTCTAATTACAACATTGCACAAACAAGCAGTTATGACTTTTGGTCAATCGATCATAAGCTTGGCTTATAGGTACTTTGAACAGGAGCCAGATATGCCGATTGCAAAATGTTATCGGCTGAACGGTTAAACTTACGAACCGAATCAAGTGCGCTTGTACAATGACTTACTCTTCGACAACATACGAGTTTTTACATTTTTTATCTTGTTAAAGGTGTGTAGCTTTCTCTACACAAATGCAGCAGTTAGATTGATCTGATGAAAAAACGATACTATTGTTATATAACAGCAGCTTGTTTTTAATGCAGCAGATGTTTTAAAACGGCTTTGTTCCTATTTCGACTGAAACCACGAGACGTAGCCCGGACGTCAAAATTGGATGTTTTTTTAAACACACGACTTTATCTCCCATGTTATGACCTTTTGTATTGATCTAGGTTTAATACGCAATCACTCCTGGACTCGAACTAGGGATGAAGTGCCTTTCTGATAGATTTAATTTCAACAAAAAGAAAAGGCCAGGAAAAATGTATTTCACTAGACGTCTGAATATCTCCTGGTGTTTATTTTCGGGAACATCGAAGATCGATGACACAGATAGTTTAACAAATTCATATTTTCTTTAGTGTTTAATTTTCCATTTGCTGTAATTACTCAGTTCTCTTCTATTGATTTATACTACACTGATTCTCAGTTTTTCAATTGACTTTTAATTGGTGTGAAAATCTAGAAAAGAGTCCATCCTATTTAACGCCTCCGCGAATTGGCAACAGAGTATGGTTGTGCATAAAAAATTATGAGATTTGTTTTTCCTATACGTGGAATCTAAGATTTAGAGGTCTTGAAATCTGTTTATATTTTCAGCCGGGCCGCGGACGTTGTTTAGTGGTTAACATATGCGCTTAATAACCCTACTTCGATGTTCGTACACCGGATCGAGTCCGTCTAGCAACCATCATATATACGAGTGATTCACACGATGCATGATCGCGGGGATAGTTTTTACTAGGTTTCCTCTCGGTTTTCCACCGTAATTAGGCGAGGAACAACTTGAAGTGGACAATCCTTCTGATTTTCATCCAGAGGGAATGGCCATTAAGTAGTTACGATTGGTCACACACAGGCAAATTAATTGGCGTTTAATCATTTATATGAAACATGTATAAAACTCGCTCGAAATATATTTCCGAATAAGAAAATAATAACCATGCATGTGTATAAAAGAATTTGTGGGGTTATCAACAAGAACTGATTGATACGGAGCTGAAATGTTTGGAACCGAAATGTATCACTCAAAGTCGCTCCCAGCGGTGTGTTGCAGATATGGCAGACAGAGCTGGCAAAATAGATTTTGTATGATACATGCTGGCATTTGTTTATGTATATAGTTTTTTTGAGAATCCGTTTACGGATAAGTTTGGTATGTATCGTACAAAAATAGTGATTTGAAATTAACCGTTTATACCCTGTTTACAATACACTAAAGTTCCTCCTGACTGTTTTGGAATTTGGATATGCGGCAGTGTTTTCATTCGAGTCTAAATGGCAACCCCTTGTCTACATGTGGTGCACTTTGTGAGGTAAACGGATCCACATAGAATTCAACATGGTAACACAGCCTTTCACCACTAGAATGCAGATGTTCGTCTTTAGTATAAATCGCATTCTCGATAGGTCCGATGACGTTAGGCTTTTCAGGTGAGCGTTGTGTTTGGGGTATTGGTGTGGACCTCTAAGTGTCTTTGTATAGTACCCTGTCACTTCCGGTAATTGAAAAATAAACAAACTGAAGAATTTTAAGCTCGGTCCAAACGCCACTGATTTGAGTATATGCCTTGGGAAATGTTATGTAGTGTCCATGATTGACTTGCCGAATTCTGCTTAATGAATTATCCGCCTTCACCGCTTTATTACTTACACAACTCTGTTTGACTTTTGCCATCTGCATTGACCATTATAATGACATTGACCCACTGTTTATGGAAAGTATATTATTTCAAAGTCCATCTCGACATAATGACATTACTCTTTACACCATTCTAAAATAAAATCGATCTTACGTCGAGAAATTGACTCTAAGATACACCCAGTCCATCTTGTTTTGTCCTTTTTTTTATAGCTGATCTAGCTGTGGCAAGCAGCGCCCAACATACTGGCGGATATTATTGCGCGATAGCCTGGCTTAGCGTACGAGAGTTGTCTTAGTCTCGTCCACTATAGAAACTCTCGCGAGAATACGATTGTCAATATCTCCCGTTGAAAGCGGACAATTTACCTCAAAGGGGTCGAGCGTATATTACTACTTGTAAGCCCCCTTCTTTCGGGCATGCCCCTCCTAAAAAGAGGCCCGGTATGCAGCTGCTATTATATACATCAAAAAACGCTAAAAGATCTGTTTATTTCACACAATTTATGCAAGACCGTAACATCAAGGTGTGGAGCATAATGGATGGATCGAAATATACATGTATAGATGTTTGACCGTGGACGTAATTGCGCTAACAGATGCCAATATTTAATCCTTGTGTTTCATCTATTCTACATATAAAGATGAAATATTTGCTGCATTTTGTAGGAACCCAGCACATAACAAAGGACTTGCTGTAGGTTTCCAGGTTTCTGGTAATTGTGTGAAATTAGGAATAAAATTTCGCTCGATGCAACCGTTTTACCGAGCGTTTCGACTGTCATTCTTCAAGTTCTAAATGCTAAAAGTTATTAAACATCGTAAGGACCATCTGACATCTGTCACTAGGGTATTTTATGTTTGATATGTTTGTGACACAATCGACATTATTATTCGATCCCTAGTCAGTTGTCATGGTATAATGTGGACGGAATTACAACGCGTAACATCACATCTTGCGTGTTCAGAGCAAGTAAATTACAATCAGGTTATCAGCCACTTTTAGATCTTTATAAGTTACCACTATGGTTCTGCTCTATATAAACAAATCCGATCCATTTCCATTACATCTTAGGATTTATCTGTATACATGCAGTTGTAATTTGCAACGAAAATAGCCCAGGTAATTCACACAATTAAAGTTGTTACCGATTTATGTGGCTGAATCGCCGCGATACCAATCGTCGCTGGGCAACATTTTATTGTATTTATCTCTAACGTAATTTGAGCTCGTATCAGTTTTTATTCTGGCAGACCCGACTGTTCAATCTGTCAATTGCATTGGGTTATTGATTATAAGATAATGAAAACTGGCAAGCTATATTAGATATTTTCCATTTGACAGGCAAATGTTTTAGAATAAAATATAAATAATGAAATAATTTATTGATTATGATTTGCTTATCAAAGCATTTTATTAAAAACAACAAAAAACAAAACAAATTAAACATTAAAAGAACACCAAAAACACCAAAACATTGCATGTCTTGTAGAGACGGTGCTTTATACAAAGAATACATTCATGTATCATGAAATGCCGGAGTAAACTGTGATCTTATGGTTTATTGTGCACGGTTTTCATTCAAGATATTTATTTCCTACAGTTGGTGTCTGACTCATTGATTTTATCCTATAATGTATCCGGGCAACCTGAAGATTTATATCTCCCACCTTTTTGAGTTAACAAAGGTTAACGATTAAGAGCCTTTAAGCTGGAGGATATGGCGTTCTGAAGAGTTTCCAGGCAATAGAATAGAGATACTAATTGGGAAACTTTTCTGAGACATTGCTGGGGTACAAACTTAAACTGAGGGAGCTCAGGCACTTGCTTCTTTAACTGAGTAACATTTTCCCCCAATTTGTCGAATTAGCAAAGATATGAAAGACCATTCCCATTTAAGAAGACGGAACACTGAAACAACGAATGACGCAGATATAACAATCACAGAAATACACACAGCTGGAGAGAAATCCAATAGTGTTTAACAAAAGGTATATTGTACCCATACAGCTGCTTCTTCCAGGTATTGGCGATGGTTACGAGAATACAACGCTACGGCAGTGAAGGATGGTCTTATTTATCAGCCCTGTGCATTGATGGCATAACACCTGTCCACGTAAAAGCTAAATCAACCTCTTTGAGCATTAGATAATTGTGATATTTTATATAGCTGCATAGCACACCATGAATGGTGTATTTATTTATAATTTTAGATTATACGTTTTTGAAAATGACGAATAATTTTGTTTTTCATTTAGGGATTAGGTGGGTTCCATTTTTGATGCCTAGCTGTTTAATTGAAAATGGCAATAATTGTCATTTGGCATATACTTGGTATTAGAGAGATTTGTCGGCAGAGAGAAATGTCAATTCAATGACACTCGCAAAGATTAACTTTGTGGTTGACAAACTTATAGAATCACTCTACCTCTTCTTGATGCTGTTAAGAACGGCGACCTATCCTAAAATAATATTCGGCGCTATTTTCCGAAACGTCTCAGCTGGGATTGTGAAATATAATAGGCAGAAAACATATTGATTAGGATTTTTTTAATTTATTTCATCAATTACTTTTCCATAATATGTAATTTTCCCGATCAGCAAACAATGACTGGCATTGTCTGTGCCTACTGACTCAAGTAGAATCGGGCGCCTAACATTTTCGGTTTATTACCTACCGACTGGAGATTTTTTTAATACCTTCAGGACTGCGCAACCCCATTGCGTTACTGATGAGTTTGAAACATTTCGAATTTGGAGATGTTGCCGTAGAGTAGAGAAATATCGCCCTCTTAAACGATTGTGATTGGAAGCGCCAGTTAGAGAAACACTCGCGCCAGAAGCCGTTAGCCTTGTTCCAGACAATTTGTTTTTCAATGCTAACCAAAACGTGTCCTGTTTTCTAACATTGGCTGCATCTAGTGTCGTTGTGTGAAGTAACTGTTGTTTGCCTGTTTAATAACCCACAGCTAAGGATGGTCTATAAATAAATTTGTTTGTTTGATTGGTTGTATTGGGGCAACAGTATACAGATATGTTCATCGTCTGAAACACAATTATTTCGACAAATATGTTTATCGTGTGAAACCCAATCTTATTGAACTTTATGTAGGGCTCTGTGACTGCATTTTTCCAGACTCATAACACAATTGCGTATGGTAAACTTCTAGAGACTGGGTCAGCCAAATTTAAATATAGCAGGAACCAAATGTTAACGTCACACCTTCTGAAAGGTCTTGCAAGTTAACGCACATAATATACGAAAGGCACATTTTGATTCACCCGCCTTAACCTATATTGAGGTAGGCTACCTCAGTAGGCCAAGCTAGCTAAAGCCGACAGGTTGTCTCCGGAAAACCAAGTAGAGCGCTCCGATTCGTAATGATTGGGGCATCAGTTACCGGCACAGTTGGTGAATTGAACATCCGACTTACGCGACAGTGGTAACACTTACCGGCTATGCATAGACTAGCAAATTTAGGATATCCCTGTCTGTCATCACGACTAATTGACTAGTTCAGCTAAACTAATTTCCGATGTTCGAATTGTCACGTGAAAGCGTTTATCTGTGTGGAGGCAACATGGCGGAAAATGCTCACAGCAAAATGTGTAGTATACTTCGTTAAAAGCGTTATATTAAAACGATACAAAGCACATCACCACACTAACGAAAAATGATCGGGTATGACGATGCTCATAGATTAGATTAATAGTAAGCTAAATACTTATTTAACATTAACTGATCTACTGACATAAATAACACAAAGTAAGGGTATACGCTTAATGAAAAGATATTTTGTAAAGAGTATCAGCTGGTCAAACTACATATGGGGAGGATACTGGTCAGTACATTGGGCATATATAAACTCTGTCCGATAGTATACAAGGGGAATTAAGGTTATAAACGGAACATAAACGCGTTAACCACACATCATTTTATTGCCGAGCAGTCAAGAAGTACAAAGAAATGCTGTCCATACGGGTAAGGTAGCTATACGTATGTGCCATTATACCTATTTCTATCTCCTTTAAGTTACGGGGCGTAAAGACTAATCAATCTATCAATCAACCTTCACCATTAAAGACTGTGCACCTTTATAAGTCGGCACCGAGCGGTGACGATAGGCGGTGTGTTCGTGTTATTCTGATTAAAGGTTGACACCATTTTGTAACCATCAAGTACCATCTAGCTTTCTAACGTAGACTGGGAACGTTTGGGATAAACCCGCATCATTACTGTCTTACCAGGAAGTGACGAAGGGGCACTACTTCGCAGGTGCATACAAATTTGAAAATGTGTTACGATAATTTCTAACCGTATAAGAGACAAACAGTGTGTTTTGGGGTTATAATATGCCAAAATATTCAGTCTTCTCTATGTCTTTATTAAATTCTCTAACAGTACTGCCTTCATTCAGGCAAAGCAATCGTCCGCTTCTATCCATCGTTCGTACATTTTCCAAACCTCAACATAGGTTTGAACTTCCTAATTAGCCGTTAATTATTTTCATATATTTAGATACGTTATAGCTGAATTGTTAAGTCAAGTGACAAACTGACTGATTTGCTTGGATAAGTTCATTGCACAACATGTAATGGTTTCTACACCAACTTGCTAAAGATAAAGATGTTGTAATCCATCCCAGCATTTCTGTTTACTATCGTATAATCTATCCTTCAGCTTGAGGTGTTTCCGAAATAAAACTCAGCTATCGTGGTGCAGCAGACAAACCCCAGAAAACCTATCTGGATTGTTATAATATTCATGCAGATATAACTAGAACTTGAGATGCAAACTATCGACACGACTTATACAAGCCAGTTTAATCTAATTCTTTATTTATTTAACGAGGATTGTACACAGCCGTTAGGCCACTCGGTATTCTCCTCAAGGCAGTTTGATGTATCGGTTTTCTGTATACTGATAATAGTTCCGATATTTTGTGATTACATTTAATATGACTACCACTGAGGAGTTTAACATTGTAAAACAACTCCGAAAAAGGATAAGGAATCCATTTTGACTCAACGTTTTGGTTCATTATCAAACCATCATCATGAGTAATTTTAACATAGGTATACATATATACAAATAGGTGAAGCAAATACTTTGTGTAGTTAAACTTTAAAAGAAATTTAACATCTTGAGTATTTTACATCAAGTTTCAAATAACAGTCTTAAAATGACATTATATCTGTGTATCTGTAAAGATCCTAACACACTATCTCACGTTGGCCAAAAGATAATCACTTGTGATAACATAAGCAGATTTTTTGGCAAGATTCTAGGATTTAAGAAACACATGTTATAGTAAAATAGTTTATATTGCAAATCAATCTTGAAACATTGGACTATTAAATACGAGAGCTTATCATTTTTGGAAACAAATAGCAGACAACTGTCTGGTAGTTATAACTAAAATAACTCAAAATTTGTATTGGCTATAATCCCATGATTTAATGCAGTTCGTCTTTTTATTATAGCTAGTGCCTCTCCAAGCAGAAATGGTCTTAGTAGTTTGCACTATCAGTTATTAATGTATTGTCAGACATAATTTGTCTCAGTTGTAGTAACGCTTTCTTAGTTTGAACAGATTTCAGTTAAAAAAATGTACAGGTTGACCCCATCAATGAATCTAACTCCCAATCCTCAGAGAAAGGCACCATAAACGTCAAAAGTAAATGTCGCCCACCTAGACCACTCAGCCAAGCATGAAACTTACTAGATTCAACTGATTGTTTAAACCAAACTTGGAACTAAAAACCATTACCTTTCAGCCTTATAACTTATATAAGTATCGAACATAAAATCATAATTATTTTATTGTTGACAACTAAATTATGTTTCTATATATTTTGTGTTAAACGAAAACATTTCAAATATCTCTAGGATGTGATGAACAAACGGTCAACCAATCAGAAATTAAACATAACCAAGTCTGAAAAAAGGCAAAAATTCTTTGCCTATACGCATTTTTTACCTATAGGTTACAAGAAAAACACGCAGAATGGTATTACGTAACTTTTCTCAGGTTCAAGAATCAACACATCTCAATTACTTCTACCCAGCTTTATTGATCAGCTTGGTAACATGTATTCATTTACAGCACAGCTTCGACTGGTGTGCAGCCAGATGATATCATAAAAATAGCCCGCACTGACAGCTTTATCAATATTGTAATTAACAGCCAAGTGTCAATTACATAAACGAGATATGCTATATCCGATGTGTTATCTTGAAAACCGTTATAATTATCGATACAGTTTGTATAGTGGTTTGCCGAGGTAACATATTTATTTCTGGAAAGAAATTCTATCCAGGCATATACTTATAAAACGTATATGTTATACGTAATTCCCTATTAACAAAGTATCATACACAGCCTGTGACTGTTCAATATAAAAGCTTTTTGACATATGTAGCTATTACACCCCAAGCAATCTATGGCCTACACCCTATTGTAATGTCTGGGATATTTATATATTGACGAGTTAACCATTGCCTGGTCGACTCTGACTTAGCCTGTGTCTCTCGATGGCCGTTTCGAAGCTGGTCTTATAACAAACCATAAGATAGTCATGTGATATTCAGTCGTAATGCCTTTCTCAAACACATTTTCGGACAACGATTCGTTCAGTTCTGGTCTCTGTATTCTTTCAGGTTTATTTAGAATTAATCGAAAATTGTAAGATATCTCTGAAAAAATGATTTTCAGGATGTAATCGCCAAAATAATGGTTGTCATTCTTGTATTAAAAAGAATGTACTGTGAATAAAATTTAGTTATAAATGGCCTAACCTGTACGTCAATTAATACTTTTAACAAACTGATGATCGGTCATAGTCATCCGTCAACTTAGACAAGATTAAAAGAAAACTGGTCTTAAATCAGTCTTAATTTCAATTTTCCAAAGAGAAATGCTGACCGTGGATCAGCGTTTATATACGTTGTGCTATACTTGCTTCAATTGTTTTTCTAAAATGCAGCACTTGTTTCATTTTATGGCTTCTGAAGCCTATGTCAAGCTCTATAAAATATTCTATAAAACTTCGTTGGAGGATTTTGAACGTCTTCAAGATATAGTTCCATGCATACGGATTGACAGGTGTGAATGTGTTTGTTAAGCGAAATGTCAGTTTCCACGTTCCTATTCCAAGCTTGATCAACCGTAATCCGGAAGATGGGGATACAATGTTCCAAAGCACCGATAATATCATGGATAAGAATTAGTTTATTTTCCATGACTGAGACTCATCGGCTTATAAACAAATCTTATCCGGTTAAATTGAAAGTTTGGGTCTTTATCTGGAAAAAAACATCTCCGGAAATTTATAGTACTATACGAGTTTTACAGATTTTCAATTAAAACGGTGGGATTCTTCTGGTCCTCAGGCGACAATTTTGTATTATTAATCTGTAACATAATTAGAGTCTTTATCAGTGAGATAACGAGGGGCTGTTATTAAATTCTAAAATATCCACACGTATAGTTCTCCAGAATCAATCAGTTTTCTCCCTAGACAGCGAGTTATGGAGTAAACAACATGCTAGTGTTAAGGAGTAAGGAACTTGAATACAGTTAAGACTAATAGGTACAGGGTTTGCCATATGAAATACCAATGTTTCAGTGATAAAAAAATAGATTAATTTATCAGTTTTGCTATGGAAAAACACTTTGTATGGAGAAACCTTATCTCTAGAACATCAACATATTGGGACTCAATGAAAACTATAAGCAAATGTATGGATACTGATATCGCTTAAAGCTGGAGGTTCAGAAGGAACTTCCTGATGCTCTGGGACCAGTTGCTCGAAAGGCTTTAAGTCGCAAACACCTGATTAAAACACTGATAGTGAGATAGATCTTCAACATGGCCAGACGCCATCTAATAGCGGAACCAGCTCTTAGTGCTCTCACAACTAGGGGCAACATGCAGCCAGTCTGTTTGTGATGTTTTTGCATTAAATCCAAGTCCTGTGATCGTCCTGTATTTGTCGTGTCTTGTCTTTGTTTGTTTCGTCGATGTTGGTTTCCTTCATCCATTGAAACGCTGAAATAACCTTATATAAGTAAACCCAACCAAACAAACAAACTAAAGCTGGAGTAGTGTAAGATGCCCATTGAGGTGTTCTAATGGCTTTATTATCATTTTTTCTGGGCAGCTTTAATATCGTTTTTTTCTGGGCAAAACATCACGTGACGTTAAAGATAACACGTACACGACAAGAAACGAGAGAAAGTATGAGAAAAGCCAATCGTGCACCCAACTCAAAATGTCAACGTTTGTACGTGACGTTTCCTGGAAGTTGCCAACCTAAAACCCTTACGTTGTACTACATATTTATGTGGACTTTTTCACAACTTCGGTAATGGGAATGTTGTAGCGAGGGCCTAGCTACATAGTACAAAATAAAGTAACTCCGAGGTTCACAAGAAAAAGTTATTATTCTATAAAGTTGGTACAATTGGCAAATGCTTTAGTTTTTAGTGGA
>JARFOD010010771.1:0-11394 GCA_031763545.1 Mopalia muscosa
AACTGCTGTATGCCGTTCACGTTGGGCGTCTAACACTTATCAACTACTGTCTTATTAATTTATTTTGCCAATATAATACCTGGCCGCTTGGGTTTAGCTAACTTAACAATAGATTGAAGCCCATAGTTTATTTTACATTTAATGCGAACTGTTTACGTACCAGTCAAATCTCCCCTCCCCATGTATAATACATGATCAATGCGCAAATAGGGGGTCCGTCATAATTGTGATCATTAGTTCATTAGTTATTATATGAATGTATAAACTGGGTCTGGATTTGAAAACTAAATTAACATATCAAAGGCCGCCGGTCAAGCAAATCAAAGGAAGTACACACAGGAACAGCTTTACAACACATGGATCAGTGATACTAATATAGAATATTTAAATTTGCATAGACCTTAGCCACATTTAACGAAGCATTATAATACCTTGCTATCACAATATACAGGCTGCACAGATCTTTCTGCCTGCCGTTAATCTTGCCGGTGATTGCCGAAGCCAGAGACCGCGTATGTGTATAAGCAACTAGCCACAGCTGGCCAAGCTGTAAAAAAAACCATGGGTGTAGAGCAGGATACACTCCCTAACCAGGAAACGTCGAACTAAACCAATTACTGCCAAATAAACTGTGTACATGATAACAGAAATAAAATGCCAGGAATATTATTGTTGTGCAAAAATTCCATATACACATTTCCTGCTCGACTATAACACATTTGTTTCATTAAAAATAGGTGTGGGATAAGTCTCCTTGCCGATAAGATGTTCTTCCTGAAAGTGTTGTAACATGTCCTCCTGTTATTACATAGGTGATGGACAGGAAGACCTTCGAATAGCTGACGATGGGAGATTTGAAGTCCGACATCTGGGGGTTTGGGGGTCAGTCACGGCTGAACCTGAAAGGAATTTCTTGAACTTCTCTGCTTCGTTTGTTTGTAAGGCATTAAATCAATCCAGGTAAAATCAATTTTACTAAATATTTTGACAATTCATTTAAAGAGTTCAGCTGGTTTTACGAGAGGATATTCATCCAATTTATTGCTACATCATGCTGCGTCGGCTTAATTTTTGATGTTTTTTTATCTTCTAAATTTACTGAACAATATATTTGTGGAAATTCATTGAAAGTCCTACTCGTATACAGGTGTCTGTATTAGCAATGACTCAGATTAAATTGGAATTTTATCAGTTAACTGGTTCACAAAAGACTGGTGTCTACTAAATATGTCAAAAGAAATGTCAATTTGAATCAATGACTTATCAATAAAATACTTTATAGATCTGGCCTTCAAGCCCTCGTGTAATGCCATTTATTGAAATTTATAATAAACAAAAAAACAAAAAACACAAAATCGGTTACACCAGAAGATGAAACAAGGATTGAGTATAAATATCAAACGAAAATACAAATATGTTAACAGTGACTGTTTTGTCAAAATGAAAATTGATGTCATTTAATTTTATGTTAATTGAGCAAAAACAAAAAACACTCGGTTTATTCTGAAGTCAGGAAAGTCGTTATTACAATTTCAGGTTTAAAACTGAATTGTTTTCTTTGCTCCTGCATTGAGTTACAATTGTTTAACAGTAAACTTGTTTAAACTATATAATTTTTATTATCGCCTCTCTTTTTACACCGAGCCCCTTCAGAATTTTGTTGACTTTCCAATATAGAATAGAATAATTTGAATGCTTAATATTGCCTAATTTAATATATATTAAATATATTGAATATAATTTTGCTAGCATGTCAGTAAATAGATTTGCCTTAACGACTGTTTCTTAAAAAAAAAGATATAAGAAAGCTTCTGTTAGCATGCATTTAAAGCACCAACAATTGGTATAATTTGTTTTAATAGATAAGTAATCACCAAACTATACTATATTGTATTAGTTGAAGCTCATATCAAACGTACGGTAGACTATACCTTAAAAGACACGTATGCCTTTTTTCCATTATATTGAAGCACTCTGGCGTCTGTGTCGTACAGTCCGAATACACCAGCCAGGACCGGACCTATATGGTACACTGGTTTAAGTTGCGGATCAGATGCAAAGTCTATTGGTGATTGTTCATTCACATTTGACGGCTCATATGACCACGATGCCGACGTTTATATCAGTTGTCAAGAACTAAGTATGTTTTTTGTGTCAATTTCGTCTTTAGGCTGCATGTCTATCATTTATGTGTGAAAGGGGAGCTTTTGTTTTCAAAATGTGGCAAACGACAGAAGACCAATCTAAGCAACTCTTAAAAAAATTGTAAGTTAAGCAGGTTAGTTCATGTCAGTATAATGTTGCTTTTAATTCCATCTGGCGAGTTCAAAACTATGGTTGGCTAGTTAGTTATAATAGGTTGCCTGCAGGAATCTTCACAAACGCTGAGGACCAAGTAACTCAGCATTCTTCGTATTTTGCGGACAGAAACCAAACCATGTATAGCGAAACACGTACGGTATTAACTTTATGTCGATTGACATCCTGCTAATGTCATTGTTACTTTAAAATGTTTAATGACTTGCCATGAACAGATGAATCTTCTGTGGAATACGCCCTCTCCAAGATGGAGGTACCGGAAGTCGGAATACCAAAGATGAGCATCAATGGGGAATGGGGACTTGTCTGCCTTAAATGCATCGTACCATTCGAGTCAGTAAAAAATGTTGTGTCAGTCTTATGCAGAAGCATAGGGATGAGAACGTAAGTATATAATTATAAAACTAAAGAGATTAAAAACTGTACATTTTGTTTGTTTGTTTGATTAAGCTATTTCAACAATATATCCACCTATCACAGTTCCATATATGATACTGTGGAAAACCGACCGAAAACCTGGTACACCCCTGCCATTGCCGGGCCTCATCGTATCATTTGCTTACATAGCCAATGCTCGACAGGAGGATTCGAACCTGTGAACATCGAAGTAGATTTAGTGAGCAGACGAACTAACAACTGACCGCGAAAAGTTTGCCTTGTTGCAACTATAAATGACAAATCGACGCGATATGAAATTTGTTCATTTACCGTCGAAGGCCTCGGAGGACTCCAGCACTAAATGAAAAATAGTTCATATCCTGTCGAATTTTGACACTAAAAGACAAATATTTCATTTAGCGTATGCTTGCTGTGCTAAATGAAGAAAAAAATAAAATCAGTAAGCGTTAATTTCAGCCACTTCAAATAGCAATGCCAAATTAATATGAAAAAATTCACTGCACTGATTTCCTGCAAATAATTTTATTGATATTATCAAGGGTTTCATGATACGTCGGGCATTGTACGCTCGTATAACCAGCGATCGACTGATCAGCCTAGACGCTGGTAGATATAAAGGTAATGGCCTAAAGCATAAGAACGACGTTGTCCAATCAGATTCCTGTGAATTCTGGAGTCCTCCTGAAAAATCACACAAAATTCTATTGGTTGACCCGGGCACGTGAGCAAACGGGTTTGTAAAATGGAGGCTCAAGGATGTGCTGCCCCTGTAACCAAGCAAAGAATCAAAGTCGACAGCGCATTGAAAGATCGACTTTCATTGGCTGGTGTTATCGAGCCTCCGGTAGCCATTACCTAACAAATGGCTTTATATCTACCAGTGTCTAGGCAGATCAGTAGGGGCTATGCTGTAAGCCGATCGCTGGTTATACGACCGTACTGGCATTGGGGCAACTCTTATAATAAAATATTATCTGGGCAGCAGTGTTTATAATGATTATAGTATACCAGACGATGTGAACACGTTTAAAACCATACCGCTTAACACAGGGTTTTCAAATTTGTGAACATTTTGTTCTGACACTTAACTACCTTCCTTATAAATATCTGGTTTCCATGGCAACATACTGATACATACTAATAGTATACCAGAGGACGTAAACACCTTTAAAATCTTACCGCTTAAGACAGGGTTTTCAAATATCGGAAACACATTGGACTGGCACTAAACTGTATTCCTATTTTAAATGGGACCCATTCCAATAAAACGTCTCGCTTCCATGGCAACACAATGATATTTTATAATAATTATAGTATACCAGAGAACGTGAAAACGTGTAAAACTATACCACTTAACGCAGAACTTTCAAATTTTGGATACCCATTGTCTGACACTAAACTACTTTCCTATTTCAAACGAGGTCAATCCAATCAAATTTCTGGTTTATATGGCAACATAATAATAAAAGTATTAGAAACCACGTAAACTCAGTTAATACTATACCACTTAACACAGGGTTTGTTAATTTTTCAAACTCATTAGTCTAACGCTAAACTACATTCCTCTTTTAACGGGGTCATTCCAATCAAATTTTTGGTTGGAGATTTACTGGCTGTTTTAGCTTGTTTCCGCTTAACTCCAACATTGATAGAGTACTTCCGATGTGATTAAGTCTGGCATTGGTGGCAACTCTTATTATAAGCAAATACCATTATTGTATTAGTTTGGCTGTTTGATTGGGGTTTAACGCCGTACTCTATTAATGTGGTAAAAAAAAAATGCATGCTGTTGTATGGCTTGTAGCTGCTCGGAATTTAACAAAATCCCGGAAAGTAGCAAGTTTTACATTGCGGACAGCACTGAATTATATTTTATAATAAGAGTTGCCACCAGTGCCAGACTTATCAAGAAATCCTGGATAATATAAATAAATTTTTTTGCGAGAAATCAGTGCAATTAAGTTTTTCATATAACACAGGCTTTGAAATTTGAAATGGTTAATATGGACGCTAAATGATTTTTTTTTTTCATATAGCAGCAACAAGCATACGTTAAATGAAATATTTTTGTTTTAGCGGCAAAATTCGACGCGATATGAAATATTTTTCATTTACCGTTGGAATCCGAGGACTACGACGGCGAATGAAAACTTTTTCATATCCCGTCGATGTATCATTTATAGTTGCAACAGTGCCTCAGTCTCATAGCAAACAAATTCTTGTTTTTTGATAAGGGTTATTATTAACAACACTTAAAATTCGAGACCCCAATTTTGACTTTGATATCACCCGTAAATTATTGTGACAAGTACAATCTCTCTGAGTACTAGTTTTTACCGTCCCTGTAAAATGACCAATCACATCATAACGAATTGGATTGACGGGTAGTAATGAAATTGACTCCTGTTACAATAGCAAAACTGTAAGGGTTTTCATTATTATCATCACATGTACAAACACCACACAAGGCATCACAAGTGCTGGTTTGTTCGTTATGTAAGATATGACGTCATTGTAAGTGTCCACTTTAGTCTTAGGATCTATAGGTTTAGTTTAGGGTTAAGCTATGTTTTGGGTTTAGTGTTAGATTTAGGTTTATGATAAGTGTTAACAATAACCCAAAACTAGAAATCCACGTATTGTATTACATGACGGACATGCAAAAGCGAAACAATCCACTTGCAGTATGGCATATCATTTTTCCGAGACACTGAACCGACACGGTTGAATCGGTGACCATCTCCATTTGACATCAGTTATCATTGCCAATATAAGAACAGGTATTACGTTTTTATTCTTTGATCAGAAACTGTAAAGTCTCTGGATAATATTTTCCACCCGGATTGTTTAGGTCTGGTAAAAACGGTTCAGTTGAAATGGGTATACTTTTCATTGCTGTGCTTGTTGTTGTTTGTGTTGATGTAGTTGTTTTGTTTCTTCCAGTAAGTTGGGTGGAAAGTGATCTGTTTATATGTAATCTAACTGTACAATTAAATACAAAAAAAGAGTAATAATATTTGATTTAACTAAATTTGTGGTTAACTTCACACGGCCGACTTATGCTCTATGAAATATTTCCGGTGTTAACAAATTTAATCGAACAATTAATTGAGATTTAAATCGAGGAATTATGTTGACGTTTCAATCATTTTTCTTTTTAGAGACGGTGCAAGATTTGTTCGTCCATATTTATTAAATACGCCTAAGGTAGACACACATAAAATGTGGTTTGATGCAGCCTTTATCAACTGTACCGGGAAGGAAGACTTGATTTTGAACTGCACCCATCAGTATCCCAGTGACGTTTACCTGGGATCGACTTGGTGTTGTGAACTTATTCCGATATACTGCGGTAAATTCATTCCTTGTTTGGCACCCCGATTTTAAAGCAATATTTCTTCGTCAAATAATTTAACTAGAATACATATCTATTTCTTGTATGACAAGCAGTTTTATCATTTCTACGCTTAATTTTACCAATTGTGAATAAGTTTTACTTTTATTTTACTCCGGTACAATTTGTCTTATCAAGTCTAAAAGCAGCTATGTCGAACCATTTCACTTGGGTTGAAAAGGATTTTCAGCAAAATCTATATTGAAATTTCAATATCGTAAAAAATTGTTTGATCCTTAAATTCTTTGAAAAAGAAGGAGGAAAGATCGTAAAAAAACCCACACATGATTACTATAACCACATCAGGTGATTAGCTCATATAATTGAGGGCGACATCAACGAAAGAGTTTATCGAAGTACAATGTTGTGTTGAAGGTCATCCAAACAACACTAGTCTACTATGATTGTTTCTATAGGCTATTTGATTTGGCATAGTCAAAGTATGACCTCCAAACAATTAGTAAAATATGGATTCAGGCACTTCCTTTCTCGACCAACCTTGTGGAAAATGATTGGCCCTACATTTGATCTTATAGTTTGTTCTTAAATAATAATTAGTAAGCTATGGGCCAATTTTCACCTTTTTAGCTAACTAAACGTACTTTCCATTTTACATCTCATGTCGGAAGTCGCCCCCAGTGAAGGGTTGAATTAACCGATAACTGAACAACGGCTTGGCCTTGTAATAAAGTGAATATGATTTGCATGTCCTCTGAAAAATGATCCTCAGCTTGTTTCTGGAGGTTAATATTTTATAATATTTGGGGAAAATATTTTATAACATTTGGGGAAAATAATTATAGACAAACTATATTTTGCCAGCAGTGTTCTCCATAAGAATGCAATTCTCACACTAGGTGCGCCCCAGGAGATACCGGATTATACCGTACGCCTTGTTGACGGACCAGACACCAGATCAGGTCGACTGGAGCTGATGATGTACAACTATTGGGGAACAATCTGTGACGAAGGGTTTACAGCTTTAGACGCGTCATCGGTGTGCTGCAATGTTAATAAAATATCCAAGTAGGAAACATTTTCTTTTTTAATAAGTACATCTAACACCGGATTTAGTTGCCCCGATCTTGTATCATATATGGATAAAGGATTAGACTCACAATTGGAGACATAATTGGAGACACAACTCCAATAAAAGTGTCGAGTCTTACCTCAGATGTTTGTAGCTAGACCCCAGCAAGTTATCTGAAACGAAGGGATTTTTCTTCTTTGATTGGGGGTTACTCAAAGGTATTGCCCATATATAACGACGCGCTGTCCACTTAACATTGTTCTATCCTTACATACAGTGGAAATCCTAAAGACAGAACCTCTTAAAAACTACCCCTGTGATTGCCGGTGCAAAATATTCACATATTGACCCGCCTTAAAATACGTAAGACTTAATTGAGTTTAATTTACTGAAGCACAATAATATCAAACAGCCAGTCAAACTATTGTTGGTCGAATTTGGTGTATGTCTTGTCCAATATGTATACTGAATGTGCTATAGTTGAGTTTTATATTTTAGATTAAGTTCGTCCATTGCAAAGAGGGGAAGATTCCAGAGTGGCTCGGGTAAACTTTGGCCCTACAAGTTGAGCTGTTACAGCTCAGATAACCCCATGACTCAATGTTTACGTTTACCAAAAACGAAGAATAACTGCACCCATTCACAGGACGTTGGTGTCGTTTGTGAAGGTGAGAAATAAACTGGCCAATATTGTCCGGCGCTGTAAATGATCAAAAGGCAACTTCATATTTCATGAGGCTACTCAAGTATTTTGTTTTAAAATATGTTCAATTCGTTCGTGACGCTGATAAAACTTATTTGTCACAGTACCAGACAAAGTGCTTTTACTTATGTTGTCCTTTTTAAAACAGTCCAATACACTAAAGATGAAGTTACTTTTATTTTTAACAGAAAATAGCAGAAAGAACATATGTAACTCAGTTTACCATCCAACATGAGAAAAAGGTATCAACAATATGAAGCAAGTTTATAACATAAATAAATTTAATGATATGTAGAATATCTGATTTGCTAAATTTGTTATTTGTTTGTTCGACAGGATTTAAAAAAAAAATAACTGTTACATATGAATCTTTGTAATTCCATGCCATCAGCTTTATACATGTATTAATATTAGTGTGCATGTTTTCGTCATTTTGTGTTTTTTTTATCAATTGGGAAAATTAGCAAAGCAAACGGATAAATACTTTTTAATTGATTTCGTACTACTTTTGTTGCATTTGAGAGATTTGCATGTCCATGCCATCAGCTTTACATTAATATAAGTGTGCATGTTTTCGTCATTTTGTGTTTATTATCGATTGGGAAAAATAGCAAAGCAAACGGATAAATACTTTTTAATTGATTTTGTACTACTTTTGCCGCATTTGAGAGCTTTTATGCAGTTGAAATCTGACATCTTATAATGTACATAATACATTATAGATTTTTCTTAATCTGTGGAGCAACGATTAGTTACAAGACAATCTACGAAAGGATAAACGATATCTGGCTAAAGTATCTTAGTATCCCACTATAGTCACGGCTACAGAATTCTGCTACGTGGATGTCATCATTTGTTACTTATACATTCACTTGTAATTAAATTATCATTGACATACTATGACATCGGAGAATCGGTAAAAGTCCGGACATAAGAATCTTACTATATGTGTGTGTAATAATTTCGTAACCTTATACATTTATAATTTAATTATCTTTGTTAACAGCGTTGAGCACTGGGGCGATTGTTGGAATTTCTATTGGTGGATGCGCAGGTCTGGTCATAATTCTGGTTGTAGCTGGTGTTTGTGTGCGCAAACGCAAGCGAAGCAGAAGCCATAAACAACTCAGATAATGGAACAGTAAACTTTGTTGTTGATCTTTTACTTCAGAAAATTTTCTTATTAATAGACCTTGCTTCACCTCCTTCCCTAATTGTTTCTCATTAGAACTAAACAACCGTTTTATGGACAACAGAGCGAACAAACAGAAAATCGTTTCGGTACTTCGGATGTTTTTACGACAATGCCAAAAGCCTTTTGTTGGGTCGAGTAGCAATTTGGACCCCATAAATAAGGTACTCAAAGAAGACAATTGGACTGGTAGTTCATCAATCATTATCCGTCCGATTTCATTTCGACGGTTTGTACTCACACAAAAATAAGAGCATATTCCAATCTGTAATCGGAACAACCAATGGAACGATAATCGGATGCGACTTTTGCGCTCTCACATATCGAAGAAAGCTTATTTAAAAAATCGGAAGAAAATCGTTATTTGAGCGGTCCATAAGAAAATCATATTTCAACCGTTGCTGACTAGTTGACCTTTAATGACCAATCACAGGCGACTGTCGTGACGTGGAATGAATTGAGATCTTTCATGTGACTGTCGTCATGTGCCATTATGAAGTATAGGATTTTGTCGAAACTGCAACAAGGAAATACCAAGGAGCAAATTAAGATTTCCTTTTTATCCCATTTCTGTACTATCGAAGTAAGACTTTGGCAATCCTCCGAAAAGTCGAGATGTTATGTGTATTTATATCCATATTACAGGTTTTATTTGCAATAAGTTATAATTGATTAAGAGCTTTATATAATGTCTTTCCCAAGCATATTACCTGTCAAGTAATTGCAATATTTTACTTTTCGGTATTTTTGATATCCTGTAAACAAGCTTTGTGTATAACACATGTTTTTCTAACTACGAAAATGTGGTATATTTCTATACTTTTTGTTAAAACAATTTTAGACAACATCGTTGTACTCAATATTTGTATTGTCACATCTGGTTCTGTTGTTTGCTATTCACACTACAAAATAGGCTGAGAGATATTGATAAAAACGGATGAAAACGTGTTCCTTTTCGTGAGCTTAACTGGAACAATTTCGGTGTTTTTTTTAGAACAGGACTTAACACATTATTTCAAAATAAAGTACAAATTTACGTTTTGCTTGTATTGAAATAACGCATTCCATCGATATATTATCCCAATGTTATTGTTTAACGATTATTTTCTCTCAAAGAAATGATTCAATAATTTAGGTAAATCTACTAAAAAGTTTTATACTGGCTTCGAGAGCTGCCATGACTATGCGCTTAGAAATAATGGTTCTTCGAGGGTTCTTTTAGAAACGATGGAAGCATCTATATGGAATTATTACGACAAAAACGGTTCTTTACAACAGATAGAACCATATATATATATGGAACCAGAACGACAAAAACGGTTCTTTTCAATTGATGGAACTAGTATGACAAAAAAGTTATTTAGAAAAGATTGAACCATATATTTGAAACCATTACGACGAAAACGTTTATAATAAGAAAGTGAGAAATACTTGAGTGTTTTATACAAAAACCACAAAGGGTTCCACCAGAGTCATGACTGAAGAACCTTAAAGGATTCCATTAGAGACGTATTTTTCTAAGAGTGTGTCGCACTCATCTGATATTGGCAGTAAAGGACGCTGCAGAAAAAGTCTTCCAAAACCATTTTTCTGATATTTGAATGCCACTAAATTCTATCCATTGTGTACCGTGTCTTAAACTATGTTTGTGTCGACCAATTCTCGATCTGTGTATTAAGTTATTTACCACTGGAAGATAATTAACTTTCCACTATTACTGAAACCGTCACATCTTAGTTGTACTAGTGTCAGTTTCTGTTGGAATACAACACCGTCATATAAGTGAAACACTCTTCAGTTTCCTGCAATCAATCAATAAGTCAATAAATCAATGAACCACCATTATGCATGCCGCATTTGTTTATTGTGCTTAGTAAATTAGAATCATGATCCAAACTGTAAACATTTCTGGTGAAAGAGTAAAACAAGAAAAGATAAAGCGTTTTTAGAAAATTGGCCAATCTGTAAGGAGAGAACAGACCAACGAAAAAATCAACAATATCTAAAAATGCGATTCCATGTTCTATGATTTTATGTTTCTTATCGCGAATCAAATGACAAGTCCTTAAATGTGGACGGCAATGAACTAAAGAAAGCTCAACAAGGCCTGGTTAGCATGGAACACTGGCTTAATCGCCGATATACCACTGCAAATTGTTTTCTTTCATTGCATTGTCAATGACAAGAGCTTCCATGATACATTTTGGTAGCTTCCGGCAGTAATGAGTTGAATAGGTAAACAATGAAAAATCGAACAGTTTGTTTGATTTGGGTTAAAAGCTGTATCTAAGGTTAATACACGCAGCAGGTGTGGCTGCCTAATGCACCAGGTCAACAAGAAGTCCCCCCCCTTCCCC
>JARFOD010010782.1:6263-25074 GCA_031763545.1 Mopalia muscosa
CGCGCCCCCCCCCCCCCCGGAACCCGGGCCGATCAGCTTATGACACACCATGGTTGACTTTGTTTGAACCAAACTTCCTTTTGGGAAGGCGTTAAAAACACACCATTTGAATAGACATCGTGTACACGGGCGTTTAACCAAACTACCGTTCAGCACTTCCTTAAACACACAATTGTGTCATACATGGAGTGCACAGGCGTTTGATCTATCCATTTGAATAGACATCGTGTACACGGGCGTTTAACCAAACTTCCGTTCAGCACTGCATTAAACACACAATTGTGTCATACATGGAGTACACAGGCGTTTGATCTATCCTTCATTGAGCATGGCGGTAAACACACCACTCAATTAGCAATCGAGTAAACGGGCATCTGACCAAACCTCCCCCCTTCAGCCCGGTGTTAAACACAAACAGTATTATTAGCTACCAAGTATACACGGGCGTTTGACCAAACGTGACTTCACGGCGCTAAAAACACATTATACAATTAGTCAACGAGCACACAAGCGTTTGACCAAGCCGCCTTTAACAATGCGGTATAAACACACCATTTAATTAACCCTCGAGTACACGGGCGCCTGACCAAACCTCTCTTCAGCACGGCGTTTAACGCACACAATTTAATTAGATATCAAGTACACGGGCGTTTGACCATACCTCCTTCAACAAGGCGTTAAACACACCATTTAATTAACCATCGAGCATGCGGGCGTTTGACCTAATCTCCCTAGTGCACAGCGTTAAATACACCTTTCAATTAGCCAACAAGCACATAGGCGTTTGGCCAAACCTCCCTTCAGCACGGAGTTAAACACACAATATAATTACACATCCACTACACGGTCGTTTGACCAAATCTCCCTTGTGCATGGCGTAAAACACACCATTTAATAAGCCATCTAGCACACGGGCGATAGACAAAAACTCCTTTCATCAATGCGTTAAACATACCATTTAATTAGCCATCGAGTACAAGGGCGTTTGACCAAACCTCCTTTCAGCACGGCGTTTGACACACACTATTTAATAAGCCATCAAATTCACCGGTTTTAAACACAACATTTAATTAGACATCGAATATAAACCTCGTTTTATCACAGCGCAAAATATACCATTTAATAAGCCATCGAGTACATGGGCGTCTGATCAAACCTCCTTTCAGCACGGCGTTTAACACACACAATTTAATTAGCTATCAAGTAGACAGACATTTGACCAAACAATAAGCCATCGACTACACGGGCGTTTTAACGGAGAAGTTGCGTTGGTAATAATACGTGAACCAATTTTTCGGCTACCTATGCCATTTAACTAGCAATCGAGAACTGGGACATCCTTTCAGCACGGCGTTTGACACACACTATTTAATTAGCCATCAAATTCAGCGGTTTTAGACACAAGATTTAATTAGATATCGAATATAAACCTCGTTTTATCACGGCGCAAAATATACCATTTAATAAGCCATCGAGTACATGGGCGTCAGATCAAACCTCCATTCAGCACGGCGTTTAACACACACAATTTAATTAGCTATCAAGTACACAGGCATTTGACAAAACAATTAGCCATCGACTACACGGGCGTTTTAACGGAGAAGTTGCGTTCGTAATAATACCTGAACCAATTTTTTTTGTTGATGCCATTTAACTAGCAATCGAGAACTTGGGTCTTTGACAAAATCTCCTTTCATCACGGCGTTAAACATACCATTTAATGAGCCATCGACTACAAGGGCGTTTGACCAAACCTCCCTTCAGCATGGCTGTAAACACACCATTGCATTAACTATCGAACACACGGGTGTTTGACCCAAACCTCCTTCATCCCGGTGTTAAACACATACCATTTAATCAGCGTATAAGACGTTTGACCATACCTACATTCAACACGGCGTTAAACACGCCACATTTAATTAGACATCCAGTACACGGGCGTTTGACCAAACCTCCCTTAAACACAAGACACCTAATTATCCATATATGTCATACAATATTCCCACTTGAAACATATCCATGACAAAACTACTGGCCATTTTCCAATCAGCGGACTCTTCCTTTTATTTGTAAGAGATACCGACGTGCTTCATTAAGCCAGATGAATTGTCCTCGTGGGGATCCGCAGCGGAAACTATGCCTTGTCGTTTTCGTTCACAGACTGATTTAAGAGGAAATCAGGATGTAAGAGCACCGTTTAATAATCACAATATCCAAATATGTCATACCATTGGGAGTAGAGATTTTCTGCAACCGTATTCTAATATGGTCAGTTCATTGTATTGTCTTTCATCCGATCATTTTCCACATAATGTTTTTGTCTATAGTTATTTAACTTGTTTGTATATTTTTGGTGGTATTTTAATTGTATTGTATTATAATACAAGATTGTATCTTCAATCCATACTTATTATACACTAATTTGACCAGTTATTTTTATTCCAGCAAGGAGATAATTGTAACGATTGGGGCACGTTTAGTTTATTACCTGTGCGTGTTGCCGAAATATCTTAAAACATTGTGTCTAAAATTATTTCAATATTTCAAGGTTGGACATTTTATGAAACTACACATAATTAATAGCATAACCTCCTCGCTCAATCCTACAGTACTATGGGGTTTATTCAATATGTAATGACTTGACTACAATGCATTATCCCTGCTTTACCACCCTGTACAGCTGAAATTCCAAGTTGCCATTGGAGCTAAGGTCAACATCAAGCTACCTTGTAGGTCTTTGTATTCCTACTTGTGGTTGTCTTGCCTTTATGACGTCTTGTATTTATCTGTTGCCGATGGCATCGATGACAGTTTCCTTCACTCAATAGCCTGGAAGACCTTTAACAGAGTGAAATATGTTTAAATACGTCATTAAACCCTAATCAAACGAACACAATCAAAATGGACATTAATTTGTAAAGGAATTAACATCCGTGCTCGAAACACCATCTTCAAGATTCCATAAGAAAATAGAAAGAACAGTCTAATCAAGTGGCACAAAAACACAAACACAAAAAAAATCAAAACTTATGTATGTGTTTTCAGTTGATTTGTTTCTCTTTTTGATGCTTAAGGCCAAAGGCGCAGTCTGATTTAAACTTGTTTTTAACTATTGATTAAATCATTTGAATACCATCATGCCACAGCGTAGTTAATCAATCAATCAATTAACAAGTAGCGAGAAACATGTGCACGTTATACTCAGCAGTGGACAACCTAGCCAATCTTAAATACCATCCTGGTACTGCAATTGGGGACTAAGTATAACAAAGTGAGAAACATAATTCTATGCGAAGATACAAATTTAACGCCAATGTCTCTGACCAGGCCCTGACTAGCTAATTTGTGATCAGAAAATTACTGAGCATATGATTTGTCATTCGCCATTTCTCGTTTGATTTTACAATACAGGTTTATTTAATTTCACACCAACACAGAACAAATAATTGGCATGTGAGTGTGTATGTGAGACAGTGGCACTAAGTCAAATGTTTTAAGTAAAATAAAAATAAAAAAGCAACAAAATGGCTTCTTTTGTGAGAAAAAGCCAGTCCAATGCCTTGGTACTCATGTTTTATCGGCAGATTCACCAGAGTCTTAAAAACTAAGTACATGGCGAACAACAAGGTCGCAAAATGACAGTTCTTCATAATAATCACCAGCAAAGATGAGAAAAAGGGAAAGTATTTGGCGTACTTTCATAACCATGAAAAAAAAAAAAAGATTATCGTCCAGCTAAGGACAAACAACGTCAAATAACACTAGTTCTAAAACATGCATATTGTATGGTATCCTGTACTTCCCATGTGGACACAGATGTCCACTTCCTCAGACTTCTGCTTCAGATAAACACTGCTGTATTCATTTATCAAGAGCTACGTACGTGTGAGAATTTTACTGACTAATGTTGATCTATCGTCTACTCTATCTCGTCGAATTTGTCCCTTTTCTCATCTTTGCTGATGATTATTATGAACTGTCATTTTCCGACCTTGTTGTTCGCCATGTACCTATTTTTTAATACTCCGGTGAATCTGCCGATAAAACATGAGAACCAAGGCATTGGACTGGCATTTTTCTCCCAAAAGAAGCCATTTTCTTGCCTTTTTATTTTTATTTTACTTAAAACATTTGACTTAGTGCCACTGTCTCACATACACACTCACATGCCAATTTGTCTGTGTCGGTGTGAAATTAAATAAACCTGTATTGTAAAACCAAACGAGAAATGGCAAATGACAAATCATATGCTCATTAATTTTCCGATCACAAATTTGCTAGTCAGGGCCTTGTTATATTGCTGTCTTTTATCAAAAACAATTAATTGCAGGCTTGGGATTTCTTCTCTATGCTGTGATTTATAGTTACGTCATTTCATTGGCGGATTAAAGGGCATGTCAGGATTTATCTCAAAGGTCTTTACGAAAACTTACGCTTTTGTCTATTGGGACAACAAAAAGCCTGTGAACACATTCCAACGTCGTAGGCATACATCTTTTTCATCCGATTTATCTAATTCCCTACATACCACGAGTCTGTTGTCATTAATGTTCAATGGTTAAATTTCTTTTCTTAACTCGTTAAATTGTTAATGAATGCCTAAGCGTGTTGAAAATAAATTGTAATAAGCCAATAGACAGTGTTGACCTTCAAAAGCACATGATTATTCCTGACAACATCTTTTAATGATGTATTAATCTTCCTTCGACCATATAGAGCATCAAATAAGTGGATTGTATCGCTGGACATCTGAAACTCACGTATTGGAGATTGCTGTTCGTCAAGAGATATACGTATAGCGTTTCTAGACAATGACGTCAAGCCCAAGTCACTCAACTATGTAGAACCACTATTGCAGTTAAACATTGTTGGGGGCCATTATTACTAGCTATTCTTTTTCGGCATTTTCTACACTCTTAGAAAAAATGGCTTTATTGGAACCCTTTAAGGTTCTTCAGTCACGGCTCTGGTGTAACCTTTTATGGCAACTGTTCCAAGTATTTATCCCCTTCTAATTTATTAAAATAACTGTTTCTATCGTTATGATTCCATTTAAATGGCTCCATCTTTGGAAAAGAACTATGTAGAACCACTATTGCAGATAGAAAATGTTGGGGGCCATTATTACTAACTATTCTTTTTTCGCATTTTCTACACTCTTAGAAAAAATGGCTTTATTGGAACCCTTTAAGGTTCTTCGGTCACTGCTCTAGTGGAACCTTTTATGGTTCTGTATTGGAGTTTCATGACAACTGTTCCAAGAATTTTGTCCCCCTTCTAATTTATTAAAATAACTGTTTCTATCGTAATGATTCCATTTAAATGGTTCCATCTTTGGAAAAGAACTGTTTTTGGCGTTATGACTCCATACAGATGGTTCAATCTTTTGTTAATAACATTCAAAAAGCCATTATTTTCGAGAGTGCAGGTAACCCTTTTTACATAGTATATCATTCCAGAGAAGCTGTGTTCACACTGATCCTTGTGAACCGATTTTTCGGTTACGTTTGTCATTTAACTAGCGATCGAAAACATGGGCGTTTGAACAAACGGTATTAAACACATACCATTTAATTAGACATTGAGTACACGGGCTTTAGACCAAACCTCTCTTCAACACGGCGTTACACACACCATTTAATTAGACATGTAGTACACGGGCGCCTGGCCAAACCTCTCTTCAATACGGCGTTAAAACACACCATTTAATTAGACATGGAGTACACGGGCGCCTGGCCAAACCTCCCTTCATCACGGCGTTACACACATACCATTTAATTAGACATCGAGTACATGGGTGTTCGACCAAACCTCCCTTCAGCACGGTGTTACACACAAACCATTTAATGATCCATATGTGTCATACCATATTCCCACTTGATACATAACCAGGACAAAACCGCTTGCCATTTTCCAATCAACGGACTCATTCTTATATTTGTATCAAGAGATGCCGGCGGGCTTCATTAAGCCAGATGAACTGTACGCCCGGGGATCCACCACGACACAATGCCTTGCCGTTTCCTTTCACATGCTGATTTAAAAGATCAAGATGTAAAGGCACCGTTTTAAAAGCACAATAAAGAAATAGTCCATGCTATTGGCAGTAGAGATTTTCTGCAAATGTATTCTAATATAAAGGTTTAGTCTATTATCTTTTGTTTTTTTGTTTTTTTTAGGGGGGGGGGGGGGGGGTATTTTTATTGTTGTGTAAGACAAGGCAGTATCTTCAAACCATACTTATTTAACATTAATTTGACCAGTAATTTTTTGTTCCAGAGAGGAGATTATTGTAACGATTGGTTCTTATACATGTGCGTGTTGTCGAAATATTTTTAAACGTTGTGTCTAAAATTATTTCAATCTTGCATGTTTAGACATTTGATAAACTACATATAATTAATTGCATAACCTTTTTGCTCAGCCCTATAGAGTATTATGGTGTTTATTTAATAGGTAATGGTAAGACTACAATGCGGTAGCCGTGCTCTACCAACCGGTACAGATGACTGATCAGCTGAAGCATCCTTATGTTGCCCACGAAGCTACGGTCAATATCGAGCTTCCTTGTAGGTATTTGTATTCTTATTTGTGGTTGTTGGACATTTGTCCTGTCTTGTCTTCATCTGTTTCCAAGAGCATCGATGACATTTTCCTTCACTCTTTGGGTCGGCAGACTGTCACAGTAGCATATTTTAGTATATTTTAGTACGTCGTGAAACCTTAAATCAAGCCAACACAATTAAAATGGACAATTAAAATTGTTCAAGGAATTATAAAAAGTGTTCGAAACACAATCTATAAGATGCCATGTGAAAGCAGAAAGAACAGTTTGGATATAGCCTACTGAAGTGGTACAAAAAAAGAAACACAAAAAAATGTCAGCACTTATGTATGTGGTTTCAGTAGATTTGTTTCTCTATTTGATGCTTACTGCCACAAGGGAGCACTGTGATTGGAATTTGTTTTTAAATATGGAACCTTTGACAAAAGAAATTTTGACTAGGTTCATGTCACGAAGTACCTGAAATACCACTGAATGTGGCGTAAAATAATAATCCCTTATATGGTGGAGACAAAAATATGATATCGTTATACTGAAAAATGGACAGACTTGGTGTCAATCTTAAATAACAATTTGGAGCCTCTTCCACAAAATATCTTAGGAAAATAAAATCTGGTACGATATTTCCACCTTTAGTTTTACATGACGACGTTTTGCCGTGCGACATTTTGTGAAATAGCCCCAGGTACGGCAGTCCGGCACTAAGTATAACAAAGAAAAAACATTTAATTGAATGGGAGGACAAAAATTCGGACCCAAAGTAATTGAATTTGGTCATAACCATGACGAAAACCCTAATTATCGTGTAGCTTTGGACAAAATACGTTAATTATCACCCAGTCCTAAATACATGGACGATGTACGATATCCTCTACTTCCATGTGTGGACCCAGATGTGCACGTTCACAGGATTCTATTTCAGATAAAACCTGCTGTCTTCATTATCAAAAGCGGTCTATATGTGCTAATTTTACTGAGAATTTTACTGGCTAATTTTTATCCATCATTTCCTATATCGTGTCGAATCTTTCCTTTTTGCTCATCTTTGGTGATGACTATTATGAAGAACTGTCATATTGCAACATTGTTCTTTGTCATGTACCTAGTTTTTAAGACTGCCGTGAATCTGCTGATAAACACGATTGCCAAGTGATTGGAATGCATTCGGGGCTTTGTATGGTGCGTGAGGCTGTGTTTTTCACAAAATTACATCATTTTCTTGCTTTGTTTTTCTTATTATACTTGAAACGTTTGCCTTACTGCCGCTTTCTCAAATTTGCACTCACACGAAAATTATGTTTTCTGTGTGGGAGATCAATTAAATAAATCTGTGATTCAAAATCACATGAGAAATGGCAAATGACCAAATATATCCTCAGTAATTTTCCGATCACAAATTTGCCGGTTTGGACCTTGATATATTGCTGTCTTTAATCAAAGACAATAAATTGCACACTTGGGTTTTCATCTCCCTGCTATCTTCTATATTTACGTCATTTCATTGGTTGATTAAAGGGCATGTCAAGATTTACGTCAAAGGTCTTTATAAAAACTACCGCTATTGTCTATTGGGACAACAAAAAGCCTTTGAACACATTCTAACGTCGTAAGCATACATCTTTTTCACCCGACTTATCTAATTCCCTACACACCAAGAGTCTGTCGTCATTAATGTTCAAGGGTTAAACTGTCGTTTCTTAACTCGTTAAATTTTAAATGAATGCCTTGTCGTGTTCAGAAATAATAGTACTAAACCAATTGACAGTGCTGACCTTCAAAAGCATATGATTATTCCTGACACAATCTTTAAATGATCTATTTTCTTCTTTCCACAATATAGAACAGCAACTACCTCGTTTGTACAGCTTAAAATGTGAAATCCCCGCTCAATGTACAACTCACCTATTGGAGATTGCTGTTCGCCAAGAGATAAACGTATAGCGTTTCTGGACACTGCCATCAGGCCCAAATCAAGCAACTATATAGAACCACTATTGCAGATGGGCAATATTTGTCCCGTTAAGCAAACAATTGCTTCGTCGCATTTTATACAGTCTTAGAACAACGGCTTTATAGGCACCCTTTAAGGTTCTTCAGTCACAGCTCTGGTGGAAGCCTTTATGGTTCTGTATTGAAGCCCACATGGCAACTGTTCCAAATATTTCTCCCATTCTGATTGATTCAAATAGCTGTTTATGTCATAATGGTCCCATCTTTTATAAAGAACCGTTTTGTGGTGTTATTTCCCTATGCAAATGGTTCCATCTTTTGTAAATAGCCTTCCAAAAAACATTATTTTCGAGAGTGTAGATAATCTTATTTGATATCATTCCGGAGAAATACGTTCGTAATAATACGTTGTGAACCAATTTTTCGGCTATGTATGTCATTTAACTAGCAATCGAGAACTTGTGTATTTGACCAAACATCCCTCCAGCACAGCGTTAAACGCACACCATTTAATTAGCCATCGAGTACTATGGCGTTTGACCAAAACTAGCTTTAGCGTGGCGTCAAACACACGCCATCTAATGATCCATATATATCATGCAAGAGTCCAACTTGAGACATAACTTTAACAAAACTGCTTGCCATTTTCCAATCAACGGACTCATTCCCTCGTTTGTATCACGAGATGCGGACGTGCTTTATTAAGCCAGTGTAATTGAACGCCTGGGGATCCATCACGGAAACAATGCCGTGTTGTTTCCTGTCACAGCCTGATTTAAGAGGAAATCAGGATGCAAGGGCACCGTTTAATAATCACAATATCCACATATTCAATGCCATCGGGAGTAGAGATTTTCTGCAAACATATTCTTATATAAAGGTCAGTTCATGGTATTGTCTTTCATCCGATCGCCCTCTTCCGCAGAATTTTTATGTCTGTATTTATTTTCTGTTTTGTATTTTTTTTTATTGTATTATAAGACAAGACAATTCTGTATCTTCAAACCGTATTTATTATACCATAATTTGACCAGTTGTTTTAATTCGAGCGAGAGATAATTGAAACGATTGGTTCCTATGCATACATGGATCACTTGTTGTTTAATACATGTGCGTTTACCTTAAATTTCTTTGAACATTCGGTCTAAGTTATTTCAATATTTCATGTTTAGACATTTTATGAACGACACATAATTATTGCAAAACCTCTTTATGGTTCTTCATAAATAGGTAATGATTTGACTATATTCCATTATCCCTGCTCTTCCAGCCGGTACAGCTAAAGCTTCTTGTTGCCCTCGAATCTAAGGTTAACATCGAGCTACTCTTAAGTCTTTGTTTGCCTACCTGTGGTTGTTTCGCCTTTGTCTTATCTTGTCTTTATCTGTTACCAATGGCATCGATGACAGCTTTCTTCACTAATTGGGCTGGTAGACCGTCACAGGAGGGAAATATATTGTAATACGTCGTTAAACCCTAAACAAAGGAATAAACAAAAATGCTCTGAAACACAATCTTGAACATGTCGTAAGAAAGCAACAAAACGCTCTGGGTATAATCTACTGAAGTGGTACAAAAACACACAGACACACACAAAGTCAACACTTATGTAACTGTTTTGGTTTGTTTCTCGATTTGATGCTTACTGCCGATGGTGGAGTTCCATTTGAATTTGTTTTCAACTATTGGACCTTTGATCAAAAAAATTGACTACGTTCATGCCACAGGTATCTGAAATACCATAAAACGATGATCAATCAATTAATAAGTAGAGATAAGAGTGGACAGACTAGGCGTCAGTTTTAAATACCATCCTGGTATGGCAGTTGAGGACTAAGTATAAAAAATAGAGAAAAATATAATTATATGGGAAGACATAAATTTGGTTCCAAAGTAATTGAGTTTGGTTTACTATCATAACCATGAAAAAATAACTGATTATCGTCTAACTATGTACAAAATACCTTTATTATAACCGAGTTCTAAATACATTCACAATCATGAACTTCTGTGGCGGCAGATGTGTACGTTCTGGGACTTCTGTCATAGATAAACCCGCCCTATTCATTTATCAAGAGCTGTCTAAGTAGGAATTCTACTCAGACTTTTACTGGCTAATGTTGATCCATCATCAACTCTATCGTGTCAAATCTTTCCCTTTTGGCGATGATAATTATGAAGAACTGTCATTTTGCGACCTTGTTGTTCGCCATGTATTTAGTTTTTAAGACTCCGGCGAATCTGCCGGGAAAACATGTGTACCATGGCATTGGACTGGACTCTTCACTTCGTATGAAGCGTCAGGCTTAGTTTCTCATAAAGGTACACAATTTTCTGGCTTTTTTCTTTTTTTAGTATACGTGAAACATTTGACTTATTGCCGCTGTCTCGAGTACGCACTTTCACACCAATAGTCTGTTTTGTGTCGGTGTTAAATTCAATAAACGTGTGCTGAGAAATCGCAGATGACAAAATATAAACTGAGTAAATTTTAGATCAAAAAATCCCCAGTTAGTACCTTGATATATTGCTGTCTGTTATCATCGACAATTAATTGCACACTTGGGTTTCCTCTCTGTGCTCTCTTCTATCGTTACATCATTTTATTGACTGATTAAAGGGCATGCCAGGATTTACGTCAAAGGTCTTTACGAAAACTTCCGCTTTTGTCTATTGGGACAACAAAAAGCCTGTGAACACATTCTAACGTCGTAGGCATACATATTTTTCAACCGACTTATCTAATTCCCTACATACCACGGGTCTGTTGTCATTAATGTTCAATGGATAAATTGTCTTTTCTTAACTCGTTAAATTTTAAATGAATGACTTGGCGTGTTTAAAATAAATTGTACTAAACCAATATACAGTGTTGACCTTCAAAAGCACATGGTTATTCCTGACAACACCTTTAAATGATCTATCTATCTTCCTACGACAATGTAGAACAGCCAACCAGTGGTTTGTAAAGTTTGACATCTGAAACCCCCGCTCAATGTATAACTCACCTATTAGAGATTGCTTTTCTACAAGGTATGTACATATAGCGTTTCCGATGACTGACGATTTTTTTAGCTTTCTTCTCGGTTGGCCAGCATATACCAAGCATACATGAAAGTCGTAAAAAATATCATTGATTATGATGTCAAGCACAAGTCTATCAACTATGTAGAACCACTATCTCATATGGACAATACTGTGACAATTAGCGTCACAACTATTGCTTTTCCCCATTTTCTACACTCTTACAAAAATATGGCTCTATTGGAACCATACAAGGTTCTTCAGTTTTGGCTCTGGTGAAACCTTTATGGTTCTGTATTGAGCCCTCATGGCAAATGTTCCAAATATTTTCACATTCTGATTTATTCAAAAAGCCGTTTCTGTCGTTATTCTATTTAAATGGTTCCATCTTTTGTAAATAACCTTCAAGGAACCATTATTTCTGAGGGTGTATTTAACCCTATTCCACTTATAATATCTTTCGTGAGAAGTTGCGTCCACAATGATCTGTTAAGATGCAACTTGTCGGTGCCATATGCCTTGTGTTAGTCGATATGATCGTAAATGTAAAAGAACGCAAATGAGCATATTCCCAGCAAACACACTTCACAGCTGCAACGTTGTATACCAGCTATACATCTGTAACGTTGTTAAACCAAATAACAGCGTGCCTGCAACATAAATCTACAATGAAATTGTGTAGTTAGTTTGTACCAGTTGAATCAACTATTAGAATGTTGTCAAAACGTCACAAGAAGACGTTGTAGTTTAACGTTGTAACAACACAGATATAATCATTGTGACTTAGTTGTGAATTGGTAGCGTTTTGTACAACGTAATACCAATGTTGTGAAAACGTTGTATGATGCAACAACAATATTACAACGTAGCTATCACGGTTCTGGTTCTGTTTGTTTGCCATGTGGTTGTTTTCTAAGGCTGTATGACACGGCCAAAACTAAATATTGTCGCAACGTTGTTCGACTTTTTGGATTAACGCACCAAACTGTTTGAGTTGTTCATTTTGATTCGGTAGAGAAGAACTGTTTAAATTTATTCTTGCTAAGGTTGTTTTGTATTGATTTAAAAACGATTATTGCGACGTGGCTTTTCAAACATGTACTACCAGTCGATTATATGTGTTGTTTCAATGGATTTATATAGTTGTTGAATTGTTGTTTGCCGGTTAACAAGGTAGACCAACCTCAAAACTCCGCGAAACGACAAGACAGGCATGCTAAGCTTCTATAATTTGGGTAATTTAACGCTCATGAGTTCATCATTCCTGCTAATGGTTTAATTAACCGACATATAGAAAAGCAACGCGTATTATGTTGTTTCTTGGATCACTTTGATCCACGGTGGCCAATTATTCAGTAAGAAATCACGTTTTACTGGTTCAATCTGCCATCTGGTTATTATAATAATGTCAGAAAAGAAAGTCGCAAACAAAACTTTTCTCCTCAAAGCAGAAATAAATCATTTAATTTTTATTAAGACCTTTTTCTGTTTTAATAAGAAAAAAGCAATACTACGTAACGTGATCACTAACTGATCTCTATTGCGTGGTCCCATCATTTAAATTGCTGTTTTAAAGCGAAAGTAAACATTTACCACACAGCTTACAAAACAAACGGAAATTGAAAATCATACATTTGTTATTGCAGAGAAAGACAAGTTGCTTCCCTCAATCGGGGTTTGAACAAGGATCCCTGATTAGCAATGTCGATGCTTTAACCAGATTACCTGCAATGACAAAAATACATCGAATTTATATACAAGTAAACACGGCAATATATAGTTTGAATAAATAAAAAGAGAAACTTTTCTTGTCCCCGGTGGGATTCGAACCGGAGACCTTCTGATAACAGTCCAATATATATATATATATATATATATATCTTAACGAGTTAACCTTTCTCATGGAGGCAAGCATAATTTTCACTCTCAGCAATAAAACTATAGTAACGTGAAAAGATGGAAATCGATCAAATAAATTTTATAATCAGTTGATTATATGGTCGAATTGTAAACTTTGTAACATATTTTATTGGATAACCATAAGTATGGCGTTAAACCGTTCTCAGACTGCCAAACCAAATTTGTCCCTATCTTGCTCTTAGCATTGCATGTGAGCGTTTAACAATAAACACTCGGATTTCAATTTGTACACCTCCAAATGATTTCCATAATTTGTTTTCCGACAATTGAACCCCAATAAGATATCTAGGATAGATAAAACCATAGCCACAATAAAACAACAGAGAAACAGTGTTGATGGTTCAGATATCACAGTCAATGGGCCGTGGATTAGCGGTAACCGTGATTACTTATCTTACTTCTCCCCAAAAAACGAAAATACTCAATTTGCTTTCAGCTATGGGAGCTGTGTCACTCTCCTATCAGAGGGGTAGTGAATGTCCGCTGTCTAATCTCCTGCTGACTAACCTTATATTTTGTAGAAGCCCGGGTGGCTAAGTGCACTATGTGGCCGGCAATTCACTGCTGGCGATTCGGTGTCTAACCCAAGCGTTCGATTCCCGGGCGGCTTTCATCCATGTCTTGAACTAGAATGTGTTCAAATTAAAAGTGTTCTACCATATAAACGAAAATACGGTAATGCTGCTTTGAAATGAATGGCGAGAATTGGGTTTTCAAGGTTTTCGACGTTATTATTAAAGTTACAGTGTGGAGGGGACAATCCTTTGTCATATAAGTGAATTACCTTAAAGTATGACGTTAAACCCCAAACAAAGAAGCAAAAACAAAAACAACATAATATCACCGCGTTTTTTTTATGTTTCGTTACCGAGTTAATTTGTCATAATGTACCCAGCTACGCAACACTGATGTTTTACAACGGCTGGTCCAGTTCATTACTCTATTACCCTTTGCAATGTTCTTGTTTTGCCGGTTTTACCGAAAGAAACAAAAAAACAAAATGGCATTTGGCGTCGCTGTTAACGCAAAATGTACCTAGGTTTAGACGGGTGGCTGACATCACTGTGGTACTTATCCTTCAATGGCTTCAACCCGAATCGTCCAATGCCTTTATTGCATTTGCACTTCCAAATTTTTCTAATGGGATTTTTAGTTTGTTTTGTTGGAAGCAATTAAATTATAGCCTCTCCCCCAGTTACAATTCTAGGGCCGTATATATCTCTTTGTTTTAATGTGTGTCATTTTCACTTTTGGGCTTCTCGCTTATGTTACTTACCCTTCCTTTATTTTGTGCTAAAATTGACTGTATTCACAAACACCAAAACCGTAACAAGTTGCATCGCCACGCCGCGGGAAAACGCCCTGGTTCAGTAACGCCCGCCCCCAATCCCACAAAAAAAGTGTATTCAGAATATCACGATCATTTGAACATCACAAAATATCGGAGAAACTCATCGTCCTCTCAATAAAAAGATCAAAGGATCCCCCCTCTAATGCAGTAAAAGCCGCACTATCCACATACAGTTCAATGTCACTTTAATTTCCATGTGGGCGTCTGTAATATTTATCAAAGCTTTCTTTTGATAAGTTTATGTTTTTAAGTTATATTTCTAGCTATAATAATCATGTATACTCATTCAAAAAGGAACTTTCACATTCATAAATTTCTAAATCTTTTCTTGAAACTTAATACACGACATATTATTTTTATTATTGGAGGTAAATGCGTTGTCAAAAACATCAAGGCACACAGCAACTCCGACGTGCACAATCATGCAGTTCGTGCAAGCATACATCGAGGATAAAACATGTTTCCTTGTGTTCCTAGTCACGTAACCTTATGGGACACGTTCAATTGAGCCCAAGTTAACACAGTAGCGTGACATCTCAGGAAAACAAGTTCTTACAGTAAATTATCCGTTGAGTTGCAATGCCACGACTGTCAAATATTCAACAAGAACGTTCCACTGGCATGCTGAATACAGGAACGTTACCAGGGCTATGTGATGTAGTCGACGGAATATCCATGGTCTTCGGATACGTCTCCAACAAACTGGCACCTCAGCAGACCGACCTCGTTCGGGTAGACAACGCGTGACGACACATGCAAATACCGTCAAATCGTCTTACGTCATTTGCGTAATCGATGTTTCACTGCAACGTCCACTAGAAATGGATTGTTTAGAGGTCGTGTGACTGCCCAAACCATATACAATCGCCTGCGCACTGCTCGTTTCCATACCCGCCGGCCATATCATGGATCAATTGTAACCCAGTTACATCGAAATCAACTGCTTCTCTGGGCATAACGACATCTGAGATGGCCTCATCGTGATTGGATTAGGGTCATTTTTAGTGACGAATCCAAATTCACTTTGCACTTCGATGATGGGAGAGTTAGAGTTTGGAGAAGGCTCGGTGAACGGAACGCCCAGTGTTGCGTACAGGAAGTGGGCCGTTTTAAGGGCGGTAGTGTTATGGTTTGGGGTGCCTTTAATGGTCCTGCCTGTTCCCAACTGGTGTTCGTTCAAGGAAACCTAACTGCTGCAGGATACAAATATCGAGTGTTCATTCCAGAGCTTTTGCAATTCATGGCAGCTCATGACCCAGGTCTGACATTCCATCACGATAATGCCAGTCCTCATGCGGCCAATTTAACGCGGAATTTTCTTAGGAATGCTGGCATCAATGTCATAGAGTGGCCCTCGCGGTCTCCCGACCTTAATCCCATAGAACGTGTATGGGATGTGTTGGACAGAAGACTCCAAGTAAGGAACCATGCACAGAATTTGCAGGAACTTGATGTCATGCTGGTTCAATTATGGCGACGCATCCCCCAAGCTGTGTTCAGACGCATCATTCAATTCACGAGGAGACGTCGCGTCGCAGTTGTGAACGCTCATGGAGGGCATATGCGCTATTTTTCATCAAGTTGTCACTTACCATTTTTAATCTCTTACATTTCTGTAGCAATTCCAGTGGGACTGGTAACATTATGAACATGATTTTTATGGTACACCGCCCTAATGGGTACAAACTGGAATTTAATCATTATTTAAACTACTTTTCTTGTATGTTCAACTTGTCCACATCCAAACGAGTGTGAAGTATCTTTATTCACTGAGTATATTTGTCTCAAAGGTGCAAGCCACTCTGTGTATATCAAGGCAGCTATTATTTCCGTATGTCCACACCTGTGACGCATTTATTTATACAATCAGTCATGTAATAGTGTCATTAACAGACTCTTGTTAAACAAAAGTATTAAAAAATAAAGTATGTAATCCAGAAATTGTATTTCCATGAAAATGTCCTTGTTATGTTAAATGCCGCCCAAGGAAGTTATATGTATTCAGTATTTTCGTTGAACAAATCCGTCACGTAAGGCCGCATGAAGCAATCAGAACCTACCCGTTCTCCTTTTTATCGCATTTTATTATTCGCGTGAGAGACAATGTTCAATGGACTTAACGAAATACCAAGATTGACGACATAAATATATCAGTGTTTTAAATTTTAAAATGAATTCCTCAATTTGTTTTAGTATATATGATAATCTTTCTGGCATTTTTATGGCGGCCGTGGCTTAGTGGAAGCGTGTGTGCTTACTAAATTGAACCTTCTTGGATGTACCGTTCACAGAATCGAGTCCGCCTGTCGGCCATCAAGTATATGAGCGTGCCACAAGTTGTGGCTCCGGCAATCGCAGGGGTGGTTTTGACGAGGTTTACTCCCGGTTTTCCACCGTAATAAGGCTAATTGCCGTGTGAAGTGGACATAAAAGTGAAATATCCTTGAGTACGACGGTAAACCATAATCAAACAAACAAACAACCCACCGTAATCAGGTGCAGTGTGAAGCGGACAATCCGTGTTCATGTAAGTGAAATAACCTTGATTGAGTACAACTTTAAACACCTATCAAACAAACAAAACGAACAAACACATTCTTATGACAGAACACCACTAGCAGTTAATAACAATGTAGTATTTCATAAGCCGATAATGGTTCAAGATTATCGATTTATTTGAATTCAACAGTGTACGAAGGACAAGCACAAAAAATGAGTACGGTGATCATTCAACAAAATGTACATACAACTGTCAGTTTTCTGCCTAATGTAAATTGATAACCACTATTGCCTTGTCATGTGTTCCAGTTCTACTGATTTTGCAGATCATTATTGTCCAGATAGGAAGGAACAGCCTTCAATTTGCGTCACTATGGACAAGATGCGAGCGCACTTTTTTCTGTATCGCGTGATGTGTGAGTGACTTTGAATCAGATCTTATAGAAATATTTCCTCTCGCTCTTTACGTCACTATTTGATTGATCTTTTTGATGTTTAAATAATACTGAACTTACTGCCCCACCACATATGCACAGGGCATGAAAGTCATGTTTTGTTTTACAGGGTACCTGTTCAAACTATGTAATAAAACCTGATCTTTCAGAACCGTTTTTTTGTATTACTATTGGGTTCAATTTAACAGGCCACATGACTTGGCAACAGGCAAATTTTGTTTCTATATCATGGTTCAATACCGTACTTATTGATTCCTGTTTCATCTGCAGTTGGGTGATAAGAAATATATTAAATTATATACATTTCCATGCCTTTTTAACTTGTGTTAGTCGTCGTCTACTGTTGGTTTTTGGAGTATTAAATGATTTATTGTTCATCCGATGAAACACCAGAAAATGTCCATGCGATAGCCAGAGTCACCTCGTATGACTCACTGATATTTATATGGTCCACTTGGGCTATAAAGTCTCACCGTGTGATATACAGTAATACTCCTATCAGTCTGGGGTAATCTTGCACCAGTCGTACAATTGCACTGAATGGCAAAGATAAATGCCGCTCTAAAATTCCTTTATTCAAAACACTTCCACAAAGTCTCACGTGAATGAGAAAGGAACTGGATTATTGTCCTTTTATGCGGGACACGAGACCTGCTACTAAATGACAGCCCCACCCCCCTTCCCCACCAAGGCTAACTATTGAACCACTGCCCTCTGATGTTTGTTTGATTTCACTTATATTCAATGGATTGTTCACTTCACACTGTACACAGGTCGACAGACGAACTGATCCGGTGAAGGGTACAGCCAAGCAGGTTCAGTGTAGTAAGCGCACTCCTTACCACTAAGCCACGACCCCCATATCACATCTGAAGCATAAATGTTCTTTTTTGTTGATACATTGAACACTTAGTTAATATTTCATACCACAGAACGCGCTTAAAATGATTTATACAGTTTGCTACTCATGTACAATTTCGTGTCAATTATCTTCATTCAATTCTGAGTGCAGCCTCCAATAATTTAATCATGTATGAATGTATGTAA
>JARFOD010010783.1:0-11394 GCA_031763545.1 Mopalia muscosa
GAATGAATGAAAGAATTAAAGAATGAATGAATGAATGAATGAATGAATGAATGAATGAATGAATGAATGAATGAATGACGCACATAAAATCTAGACAACAAGTTATATATGGTATGATTTATGGGCCCACAACATTGTTCTAGGATGACCAAGCTTGTGTACATGCTATGTTGTTACAGATGCCTTTTAATGTATCCATAAGTACACAGACACGCTAGTGCAATTAAGATGTTTGTCTATGAAAATATGCAATAAAAGTAATAAGTTTATGTCAAAAATCAGTGGCTTTCACTTGTAACTAAGCATGGCTGACCAATGGATGTAGTGGGAAACCAACAAACCACCCATGACCAGATCACTGGAAACAAGCTTTAACCTTATACCCACCATACCTGTTTTAAAATATTAATGATTGATTGATTAGTTGGTGTTTTTTGCTGTGATTAAAGGTATTTCACTTAAATGATGATGTATTCCAACAATTACGCATTTCCGTAACGTTGGAAAGTTAATTTTCCTTTCCTTTTTATTAAAGACACCATTGTTACCCTTCAAACAAACTCTGTGGCCATGAGTGTACGCTCTATTGAGTGTATGCTTCTGGTCCAGATATTCCCCGCACCTCTTGGATTGTGGTTTCGATTCCAAGGAACCGTATGTTGGTTGGCACGCCAGCAACCACCGGAAGGTTGTGGGTTTTCTGGGTTAATTTACAACCCATTTTTTCCTCCTACAAAAATGATGACTCAAAGATTTGTAATTGGGATTTAATCCTGTTTATCCAACATCAGATGAATAAAGAATTCAAGAAACTCCCCTAGCCAGAGGGCTTAAATGTTTATGATAATACATAGGTATTATTTGTTTTTTGTTTATCACTAGGAGGATACATGTACATTGAGGGACGGCTGGTGTATCCCAGACATAGGAGACAAGTGTAGAACCATTATGTACTCACACCTGAAGAAATTGTATCACCGAGATGAATTTCCACGAGTTCATGACGGAGGTAATCTTAATGCCACAAAACGGACTCCAAATTTTTAAGTTGTTTGAATGAAACAGATAAATGTAGGATTGGTTTTTAGTTTTCTTCCATTAAAACCAGTGTCATACAATAGTTATCACTCTCCCTTTGCCTAAGGGTAGTTTTTGTGGAGAGGATGAGCAAGAAGTGAATCATCCATTGTTGTAATTCGTTAAATACACTTGTGCATAACCATTCAGATGATCAAATACAATAAACAAATAATGTGTGCTTGAGATAGGAAACCTCATGATTTGTCAGCTTAGTCGTTTAATGTTCCAGGAAGAGCATCAATTATTAGAAATGGACAAATCATGATGTTCCATTCTCTAACTTAAGTTTTTTTTTTTAAGCCAAGAGTTCTCATCTCAACAATATAAATGTCATGACACACCCTCCAGCATGGAGATTATTTTTCTTACATAGCATCAACAGAAATCATTACAGTCCTCTCTTGAGTTAGGCACAAAATCAAAGTTAAACAAGTTTTTAACAAATCAGAAGCACCAAATTTGGCATGAGGTATATAAGGTTTACTGTTTCTGAATACATACTGGTTGTGAAAACCTGTGTTTGAAAACTAAAAAAAACATACACTTTTTCCAATTTTTTTTATTGTAAATGATTTTCTTTTCACAGTACTTGGCCCAAAGGGTGAAGTGGGCTCTGACAATGAAACCATTGAAGATCAGCTGATGTCTGATGAAGAGGAGGACCCTGTTTGACTGTGACTTGTTACAAGGTGTTTGATTGGCCAGTTGAGATGACTTTATTTGAATGAACCAATCCATAATCGGCTTTTATCTGATGAAGAGGAACACCCTGTTAGATCATGATCTGTTACAAGGTATTCGATTGGCCAGTTGAGATGACTTAATTCGATTGAACCAGTCCATAGCAAGCTGATATCTGATGAAGAGGTGATAATGAAGATGTGTTACAAGGTGTTTGATTGGTTGATGAAGAGGACTTTTAGAATGAACCAATCGATATTCAGATAGTATCTGATAAAGAAAAGGAATCGGTTTGATCATCAGTCTGTGTTACAATGTGTTTGATTGGTTGGATGAGCCTAAAATGAACAAACAGTAATCAGTGAATATCTGATAAGTAGAAGGAACCTGTTTGAACATCAGTATCTGTTGAAAGGTGTTTGATTGGTTGGGGGAGATTAGAATGGACCAATCAGTAATCTGAGAGTATCTGAAAAGTAGAAGGAACCTGTTTGAACATCAGTATCTGTTGAAAGGTGTTTGATTGGTTGGGTGAGACTAGAATGGACCAATCAGTAATCAGAGAGTATCTGATAAGTAGAAGGAACCTGTTTGAACATCAGTAACTGTCGAAAGGTGTTTGATTGGTTGGGGAGACTAGAATGGACCAATCAGTAATCAGAGAGTATCTGATAAGTAGAAGGAAACTGTTTGAACATCAGTCTGTGTTACAATGTGTTTGATTGATTGGGTGAGAATAGAATGGACCAATCAGTAATCAGAGTATCTGATAAGTAGAAGGAACCTGTTTGAACATCAGTAACTGCTGAAAGGTGTTTGATTGGTTGGGTGAGACTAGAATGGACCAATCAGTAATCAGAGGGTATCTGATAAGTAGAAGGAACCTGTTTGAACATCAGTAACTGTTGAAAGGTGTTTGATTGGTTGTGTGAGACTAGAATGGACCAATCAGTAATCAGAGAGTATCTGGTCAGCAGAAGGAACCTGTTTGAACATCAGTAACTGTTGAAAGGTGTTTGATTGGTTGGGTGAGACTAGAATGGACAAATCAGTAATTAGAGAGTATCTGATAAGTAGAAGGAACCTGTTTGAATATCAGTAACTGTCGAAAGATGTTTGATTGGTTGGGTGAGACTAGAATGGACCAATCAGTAATTAAAGAGTATCTGATAAGTAGAAGGAACCTGTTTGAACATCAGTCACTGTTGAAAGGAATGAACAGGAGTACTGTAAGCTTGCTGATATGACTACTCACTGCTCTGTGGCTCAGTTGGGTTGTGCATCTGACTGTTGAACCCTAAAATGCAACACCCAGGTTCAGATCATAAGGGATGCTGCTTTTGATGAATTGGGAAATAGAGGTGTAGTTTTTATACTCCTGTCATTTGAGAGGACTTATTATGATATGTTGTTGTCTGTCTGTCCACCATTTTGTGTCTGGCAATTTACTTGAGAATGGCTTAAGGGCTTTTAATAAAGCTTGGGAGGACATCATAAGAAAGCTAAATGCGATCTTGCGGTTTCATTTTATTGTAGTTTTATTGTAGTACACGGTTGTCCTTAAGTGTAATGCTCTTGGGTAGGCTTGTCATCACATATGCTAAATACCATTAACATGCTGTAAACAGCAATCAATTCAAGCAAGTGTGATTTCCTTTCCAATAGAGGTAATCAGTGGAATATGGAGTTGATCTCTCATGAAGCATATATGTGAGCTATATGTGAGTACATATTAGTCAGACAGGGACAGGGACTTGATACAGTGAGACACCTAAAATTGATTTCTTTGTTTGTTTGATTGGGGTTAAAGGTCACACTCAAGTCCTAGTACTGAAGGTTATTTCTGCCCCAAAGTCATTATGAAAGGGAAATAGTATTTCCTTTAATAAAGATTAAACTTGTGTGATATCCAAGAACTTATATGACCAATACGCAAAGATGTTGTTATCTATATGAAATTATTAGTTCTAAAGATTTCCAGGTATGTCTCTCAAAGGATTTAGGGGGCGGTTGGAGGGAGCTTCAGGTTGCCCTGGTGCTCTCAGAGCTAAATGGGAACAGGAAGCGGATCTGTTTGTGGTCCTGTTTTTGTCCCGTCCTGTCTTTGTTTGTTGCCAGTGGTGACGATGGTAGTTTTCCTTCACCCATTGTGCTGGCACGGTGTCATATAAGTGAAATACCCTTGAGTACAAAGCTAAACCCCAATCAAACAAAAAAACTCAAAGGATTTATGTTTAAGATTGGAATTCTAGGATTGGAGGCAATTAACACTACCCTCTCAAACCCAAGGCAGACCTGTGTACCTGGTGTATTTAGATACACTTTTAACATAACAGAAGTTACCTTCTGATTGGCTGGGGTTAATGAATCCCAATGAACATATGCTGTTCGGAACAGGTATAGGGAATTCCAAAAAGGGGCACAGGCGCTTCCGTTTCACCTTGACTAGGAAAGATGTAATGAAAATGGCCTACACTTACTGTTCTCTGGGAATTGTTGGTGGTCTCCTTTACAATTTAGGTCAGCCTTTTGAACCATGGTCTCGTTTCGTTGGAACCCTGGCTAAGGGCAGTTCGTTTGATGAGTAGCAAAACTGGAATTACCTAACACTGGAGGAAAATTAACTTTCCAACATTATATGAACGTTTCTCATCTTGGTTGTGCTAGTGTCAATTAATGTTGGAATACATCGCCATCATATAAGTGAAATACCATCAAGCACAGCGTAAAACACCAATCAATCAATCTTGTATCGTTTTTGTCTAGTTTGTTCCCTTTACCGACATGAGACCACATTATTAAAAATGAGAGGGATACACACTTGCATAGAGCGAAGTACTACCAAAACTAGCAAAATGCAGAGTATTGAATGAAATTTTGTGGTTCTGATGAAAGTTCAAGCAGTATGTTTAACTGTGTTATCAGCTGTACACATTTTACACCCTTTGCTGTTCACTGTCATGTTTTTTTATGCAGTATTTTGAATATTGAACAACTATGGTGTCTCCACTAAATCAGATAAACGGTTAAATCTGGCTAATATTTATTATCATATTATTCGTTCTATGACCGCAGATAATAACACTTGGAATCACAAGAAACAAGGTATATGACTTTTCCAACAGAGCATTTGATAGCAATACTCCACGATATTGTCCTATTACTGTTTACTCTTTGTATATACACCGTCGTCATATAAGTGAATTACCCTCAACCATTGCGTAAAACACCAATCAGTTGTGGTTGTTCGAAACGGTTACATTTTTTCGCCTCGTCGTTATGGAACATGAAGCGGTTCTGTTCATGTGCGTCGCACTAGAAATGCACATACTTGGTATCAATACCTCGTCTCCAGCCAAGGGCAGTTTGTTTGAAGGGTAGCAATGCTGTCCTTAGTTCGAAGCGCAAAATATGAACATTCCAACATTATATAAACGCTTCACATTTTGGTTGTACTGGTATAAATTATTACTTTTCGCTGTAAATGGTCACACTGCGACCTTTGTCTTGTATGTTTCCATTGTTTGGGAAATAACATTTACACGTGGCGTAAAACCATCTGCAACAAACAAATTCAGGTACAAAATATTGGTTAATGCCTTGTTATTGATCAGTATAGCTGAGAAACGATAGAATGATGTGTGACATTTGGAAACCGGGACAAATTATTAACACGCCTTCATACAGCGTATAGTAACCTTGAGACGGCCTTTAATGTATACAATTTTACTATCTCATACCCAGATCAGCTCCTTGTCGTTTTGTATAACGTTACTTCAATAGAACTCATTCAACAGACATGAATGGTTTTAATATAATGCAATGTACCGATGAGAAGTAAGTCGTGTTCTAACAAGAACAAGTGATGCGGCAAAATCTCGGTTAAAAAAACTGCACCGGATTTTCAACAGGTAACGCGAGGCTTAAATTCGCAATGTATTAAAGCAATCTTAAATTTGGCGTCTTGCAAAAATTAAATATAGCACTTTTAAACTTTGATATCACTCCGAAACTACTCTTCAAAATCTGGCATTTAGTTTTCCGCTTATAGTTAAGGTTATATCAAGCCTTTGCGGCTTCGTGAAAGAGGCCCCTCTTCTTAGTGTAAGCCAAAATGGGACGGTATGGTCACCTGAGTTTAAACACACTTCGTTTAATCGGGTTTGGCCTCTATAATTGCTAATCATCTAGTTCTTTTGTTAATTTTGCGTATAAGTGACTCGAATCGTGAAATGCCAACAGTGTACCACCAGTTCGATTCTACTTGACATAAGATTTTGTTATATGAAACTTGCCTAACTTTCCATTCAACTATCGGGACCGTGTCTTAGTGGATCGAGTGCGCTTCCAAACCTGCTTCGAATTACTGTTGTGGGCGGTTGGTGGGAGCTTCATGTTTCCCTGGTGCTCTCAGAGATAAAGGGTAACAGGAAGCCGATATGTTTGTGGTGTCTGTATCGCGTCCTGTATTTGTCCCGTCCTGTCTGTGTTTGTTGCCAGTGGTGTCGCGGGTGGTTTCCTTCACCCATTGGGCTGGCACGTGGTCATATAAATGAAATACCCTTTAGTACGACGTTAAACCCCAATCAAACAATCGATTTACCGTTCACCGGATCGAGTCCACCTGTCGACATCAGGCATATGAGCGAGTCACATGTTGTGGCTCTGGCCATTGCGGGGTTGTTTTTACGAAATTTCCTCCCGGTTTTCCACCGAAATAACAATCCGTCGTCATATAAGTGAAATACCCTGGAGTACGACGTTAACCACCAATCAAACAAAGAAAACATTCAACTATCTCTCTTCTTTGGATGAAATCAGAATTTCGCTTTAACGCTATAACAAAAACATTTCTTGTAGGCCCTATATGTTCAGTGCGTGTCCAAACCACCCTGTCTTGAATTTAGATAAATACAATCGGGGCATTCATTGACTGTATGACAGTATAATGTTTAATTCTCCGAGCTAACAAGTTTTATATCTGGCCTAATGCCATACACCATGCAGGTAATTTGCGTGATAAGCTGTTTGCCCTGTTGACACAAGAGAGGGGAAACAACACTAAATTGTATATCGAGGACTTAAAACCATACCCGCCTGTGTCCAAAAATGACACTTTGAGAAAATAAGTCTAAAAGTTATATTTTGGCTATTAACTCATTATATAAAGCATAACAGTCATCTTTTAGATTTTTGTTACAAAACTCTGTTAAAGTAAATGTTGGTGCTTTGTGCTCATTTGATTCCTGGGTGGGTAAAAAAGTTTACAATAATGACCATGGTCTGCAGGTCTGGGTTAAAGCCATCGATATGGTGTGTTGTGCTTTGGACAGCATAATTTCACAATGTGCCTTTAATTGTGTTTTATATTGCAGTTGAGTGCTGCTATTGTTGCGTCGGGCTGTATTCCCATACTTTGGCCATTGTGAGTGTAATAAGATGAGTGATGTAACTTAAAGTTATGTCACCTAGTTTTGATTGGCTATCGGTACATTTGACCTTGTAATTAGAGCCAATCAAAAAGTAGCACAGCCGAACTACCTGTACTATCAAAAGTCTGCTTTAATGGATTAAAAAAATCGGACGGGATTGGCAATTATAACTGAGAAATTTGATGAAGAAAATGTATAGATATGTGAGGATAGATGGGACAGAACAAATAGAAGCTCGGTAAAAATAGAAATAACACAACTGGTTTGATAAATGCGATATACTGGAGCACTCATGTAATATCCTCTATGTATCTACTTCATTTCAGTGAGATAACCTTAAGTACGGCATGAAATCGCCAATAAAAGCATCAGTGCTGTGAATCTGAAACGTTACGACCGGTTTCTTATAATATCTCCTGTGATCTGGAAAAACCTAGTCAGTCGAATTAGTTAGACCCATATCTGGACTTCTTCATTTGTACTTCTTCATTTTATCGTGTGAAAGTAAGAGACAGTCTTTCCTATAAGGAAGTTACCATCTGAAAGAACCTAGTACGCCAGAAACTCTATTAAATCATTAAAACTGATCCTTTGTTTTCTGGCTTTTGCATTTAACAGACATACTAGGTTATTACATATCACTTCACTATCTACTTCAGCTTCTCTTCAAACAGCGGATTGCATTAAACTAAATCCGACTTACATATGACTGGATTAGGTTATATATATATTGTAATGCCTCTCACACATCTATTTGTTGAGAGAAGCCTTGATAAAATGTTTAAAACAACCTATTGAACGGGTGGGATCTAATAGGATGGGAGGTTGACTGGCTATTTAAAAAAAAGTATTTAAGTATTGCTGGTGTGTATGCCAGGACCGTTCAAATGATACAGACACGTCAAATTTACCACAATTTGTTGTCAATCGAATAAATTTAAATGTCATCTGTAATCGCATCCCATTCTTTCTTTGTGTTTGGTCATTTTCTGTGACTGTCCCAAATCCACCCAATGAAAAGTTTCATCTAGGACCATAAATACTTAAATACATGTGGCGCAGGCTTGTGTTTAGGTTAATGCCCTGGTGCTCTAAGCGTTATGGGGAAACCGAAATCCAATTTGTTTGTAGTCTAATATTAAGCTAATATTATGTTTGTTTTCACGCAGATCCGTTACACCCCCCTTCAGTAGATGGTGTGATACAGGGAGATTCATATGTCCTATTGTTCTTTAAGTTAAATAGCACGTGACACCGCTGTCGTGTTGCCACTGGTGTGTGTGTAAGCACGCCGCCATAGGACTGGGGGAAACTACGAGAACCGTGTAAACCTTCAACCCTAATTATGCACAAATTCAATTTAGTGTAATGCTTATCAGTCTATCAACAACAAAATGTCAAATATAAACGCATCCTTTTGTGGGTATTTTGTCATTGACCTGAACTTGTCCTATCATAGGTGTTTACCTAGTGACTAAAATGCAATAACATCTGTTTCTGATACGAAATGTACCATATGTATTTATAGGATAGGATACTTCAAGTGGCTATTAAAACAGATATGACGGACATTTAATTAGGGATTTCACTTATATGACGACGGGTCAGCCCAATGGGTGCAGGAAACCACCCTCGAGACTACTGGCAAGAAACAAAGACAGGATGGGACAAATACAGGACACATTACAGAACCCACAACAGATCAGTTTCCTAATCCCCTTTATAGCTCTGAGAGCACCAGGGCAACATTAAGCTCCCTCCAACCGCCGGCTCAGGAATAAAGAGATTGTTCATAAAACAATCATATTTTTAAACAAAGACCAATGTATGCTCTGACTGATTAGATGAGACTTTTATAGAATTGATAGAGTTTAAAAGGGGCAATTGCTTTAATCGTTTAGACATGTTTTGTCATGAAATAACATGCAACAAGTTCATCTATTACCCATATAACCATTGACCTATACATATTCAAGACAAACCTCTTCCCACGACCTGTAGAGCTTAGTTATTGTATTTTCATTGAATAAAAATCTCAGATTTAATAATATGCATTGTATTTCTGAAATGGATTTTTGATTTTTCCTTTGAATTTTAATGAGTTATTTAACATGGTTTAAAAGCCACAGAGCATTATTTATATGATATATAACCTCGGGTTGAATTAAAATATTAACGTTCATACACATTAGCATTGAAATTTATTCACCGTAAATCCAGCATTCTTCGAGCATGTCTTCAAGGAAACCGTTGCTAAGGAGCAAGAATTTATTGACTGGTAGGTTTATATGTAAAGTAAAAAAACGCTTTCAAAAGACTTGCATTTCACTTTGCACTATTTTATAGAAATAAGGACCAATTGATAGGGCCTACATCCTGGACGGCTATCGTCCTTTTTTATGCTAATTTAGTACATTTCCCAGGGCATGTCTGTCAATTTTTGTCTTCAACATAGCCAATATTCGATTCATGAAAGTTATGACTAACACTCGACTGTTTCATGTGCTAGCATGATTTCACAAACCGCGAAATTTGTGAAACATTTGATTAATCGTGCTTTTCTGAACATTCAAATGTTAACTAAATGAAACATGTTTTCTGTGAAATATTAGGAACTTCGAACCGAAAATTGTCGTGTTTGTGGTAGTATATATCGATGGTATACTGACTGGTTACCTTATACCGATAATAAAGTCATAGCCAATAAGCCAGAGTCAATTAAGTGACATCAGAACTGGCCTTGTATAAACGTATATATTTATACGCTCTATAGGGCCTACTGCGTTCCAACTTAACGTCATATACGGTCTAATTATGGACCAGTAAGCTGTATGCGTACGGTACATCCAATACACCACACTTAAACGTAGCCCAAGTTCGACAAGGTAGCAGCAAGACTGTCCGTATTATCATCGGTAGATGGATGGCTTCTTAGCAGTATCTCTTTTTGGGAGAAAAGACGTTCTATGGAGTTCATCACTCGAAGATTCTGAGTAAAATAACCCTGTGTGGGACGTTCACGCGAATTGCATTGTTTGTTAATTTCTGCTGTCGGCGTAATGGATTGCTTCTAGCCGATTCCAGACTTTTTTTTACTTAACCACTTATAATTTTTGAGTCCACATACATGCACGCCATTTTTGGAGTCTGTTAGTTCCTGCAAGAGGATGCCCCTTTTCTGCAAATATTATAATATTGGTACCATTATTACTGAAATTGGGGTAAAGCCTTAAGCGCAAAGCGCGGAACAACGAACAAACAAATCTAAAACAAACAAAAAACATTCAACTTTCTATCATAATCGATTTATTATTTAGTTGTCTTTGGGATTGGTCGTGAAAGTGATTTGTTCTTAAGGTCACCATAGTCGATGGCTTCGCCTGGCTTTGGCAAAAATCCCTCTCAGCGGTCTGGTGTGAACAAAAACCCCCAAAAATCAGTGTACCGAATCAGACTCGTTTCCAGACACCGCTTCTTTGTTTGTCGGCACTGTAGTTATGTAATTTTATCAGCCATATACCACCATTCGGTGCTGCGTGCTGATGATATCACAATAATCCATTACAGTTGTTGCCGATTTAGGCTATATAGTCTTGATTTACTTCACACAGTGAGGTTACCGGGGATCTCCTTCTGGTACAAGGATGCTGGTGACTTTAACTTATTGTTGTCTTGTATTACTAAGTTATACGGTTGTTATGGTACTCAATATATGTACATTATGTATAACTCAGTGCATTGTTTGGGTGCCTGGTCTTATACCATGTTCCGCTCAGGTCAATTTGACATATTTCTTTGAAACTTTTACAATGTGTCAGGCGTGTTGTAATGAACTTGGGAAATGTATTCCGTGTGAAAGGTTCAGTTTCAGTCCAACAATAGAGCTGTACCTTAATCTTCGTTTTGTGTCAGATACCACGTTTGTATACTCTGCTATCTCAGTGCCTTGTTTGGTCTCGCTTGACTGCGATGTACGTGTCATTGAAATTATCACGAGAGCTCAAACCGGGTTTTGATAGGTGCATTATGACGAAAAGACTGCATTGTGAATATGCCTGACCACAATTGCCGTGGGTAAGTTAAATTACATGTTAACAAGTGAATGCCGATTTACCATTGCCCCCTCCTCTATCCCCCTCTCCCCCGCTTCCTCTACCCCCCTCTCCCCCGCTTCCGCTACCCCCCTCTCTCCCCGCTTCCT
>JARFOD010010794.1:0-11394 GCA_031763545.1 Mopalia muscosa
CAAACACCAAGTGGTATCAATGAACCCATATGCTGCCCTCTGTAACCAGATGCTCTCAGAAGTCTTCACCAAGATTAAAAATGGCGAGGACCTGGAACAGTAGGAAGCCGTTCTTTACAGGGATAGGGTTTGTTAGATTGTTAATATTTGGATGAATAGAAACTCAAATAGATGAATGTTAAATTTTAGAATCTCGATAATTTATGTGAGCCAGATATTCTAGTCTGACGGGATCAATTGTCGGGATTTCTCACATTCTGGGCAAATTGAATCCATGTAAAATTATTTTTTATACAGGCCTGTAAATCAGAACCCATTCTGACTGGAGCAACATGGGAACTCCTTTTTATCGATATTTTTAATTTGGAGGAAAAATAATTGTACTCGAAGCAGATAATTTGCTCTAGTACTGATGTCATATCACTCATGTGCTTCGTGTATTTCAGTCTTCCATCATGACAACATTTAAAATATATTTGTAACTTGAATTTGGATAACAATTCAAAAACCAGAAGATCCATGAACATGTATGTAGGTGGGGAAAAGCACTTGTTTCGTTGTTGGGACTACCTCTGAGATTTTGTACGGATTTCCTCCATCATTGTAACACTGATTTATCATGGTACTGTATAGCTATAACAGTACATGTACAGGAGGCAACCAAAATGTTTAAAAAAACCATCACAAGTTTAATATTGTACTATTGGACAGTTGAGAAGGAATCAAGGTGTTAAAAAAGCTTAGTCAGATAGATTGCATGAATATGCATGTGATTTTACACAGATTTGCATTTATTCTTATTATAGATTAAATACCATTTACATGTTAATAAATATAAAAAAAGTGCATGTTATTTTTTATAAAGTTTACCCACAATTTCTAAGAATGTCATAAATAGTTCTTGTACATGATCCTAGTCAAAGTAAAATATACATGTGTATTTTGTATGTATTTTATTACCAACATATCAATTGTACCATATTCTTGATATTGTACATTACGCTGTCAATTATAATTATAGACAAATCTGACTAGCATCATTGATATGTATTCAAATAGGATAAGATCAATGGGCACGTCCTGTGTCTAGGATTATCATTTTGCCTGTCATAAATTCTTATTAATTTTGATTAATTTTGCCTGTCAACATTATCCATTTTTCTGTCTTTTCCCTGCAGAATTTCTGCCCTTCATTGTAAGCATTTTTAGACATCTCATGTCCAAAATGATCAGTGGATGATCTCTGGCTAAGACTATGAGCATGGCATTAAACCCCAATCAAACAAACATAAAATCAACTCGGTCCCACATTGGCTCTTATACATGTTATACCTTTACAGGCCTGTGTTGTCACATTTTCTGCATCACCTTTAAATCTATACTCTACAATTTTGTGTGATAACCTAACATTTGCATTTCCCCTGGTTTGCAGTGCCTTTGTGAAAATAAAGCAAAATTGTGCTAAAATACAATCTTCATTGATAATCGGATGACTAAATTTGTCAAAATCAGTAGCAAAAAGGAAATTTAGAGGAAGACTGCAAACAATGTGGGAAAACTATAAATAGGTCCTCCTAAATTCAGTTTGCATAACCATGAGGAAACCCCGTTCAGAGGCCGTTCTGAGAGTTCTCTCCAGCAGCACAGGCCTGTGTATAGATTGTTTGATCGGTGTTTAGCATCATACTTAAAATTAGTTCACTCACATGACATTGGCCAATCTCAGACCACTCAATACAATCATATCAAAGAGCTTCCTGTTGGTCTTTAGCTCTGAGAGCACCAGGGCAACTGGAAGCTCCCTCAGAGTCCCTCCAACCACCCGGTCAGTGTTTAAAAGTCCATACTAGTATAGTGGCCGTGTTGTAATCCATTATTTGTTATACTCAATCTGAGCATTAATTGTCATTCAGCAGAACGCCTTCCTGCTATTTAAGAATTGATTGCTGTATTAAGGTAATGATACTAGTGTTTGCATAACTTTTCAGATGATTTAAGTCAAATTATCAGAAGTAAAGGTTATGTTCAGTTGTTGAAAAAAACATTATGTGCCTTACATGTATCTTTTTTTTGGCCTTGAAGACATTACTTTGAGGAATCAGCTTTTTCAGAGTTTAATATAGTCACTTATTGTGTATCTAAATTTGAATGCTCTATATGTGGACTGCAGACTTCCAAACTAATACAGTCCCTGTGTTTCCAAGAATAGTAATGTAGATCAGTGTCACTGTGTGGAACATTGTTAGTAAGATGTGTTACATATTTGAAGTAGAAGGTGATCTGATTGAAAGAATTGAATTTTTGAATTGAATCTATCAGATATATAGGAACCTTTGTTATTACATGTAGTTGATTATTTTAGAAGTGTTTATATCCAGCCTGCAATATACATTCCTGTTTGATTGTTTTGTTTTGAGAAAAATAAATATTTCATAAGAAATCAATGTTTTTGTTTATACCCTAGGTGAGCTTAGAAAATTCAATACTTGTTGTGCGCATGATGCATATTTGTCGTTTTAAAATTATACAGCTGAATGTCCCTAGTCTATTTTGAAGGCGAAATTTGAAAACTATAGGCCTATCTCAATGGAACTTGGTAGGCACATTCTCCATCAACTGTAGTTGTGCCTTTTGCTGCTATTGATGAAACATTTGTTTTTGTTTTTTTCATCCCTCCCTCTGGTTTCCAGAGCAGAACCTGAAAACCTTTTGGCCTATTATCTTTATGAAACTTGGTAGACACACTCATCATTGGTTGTAGTTGCACCTTTTAATATTATGACTGCCCAATTTTTTTTTCAAATTTTGGATTCATAGTTGGACCTTACAGTCACCATCAACTGTAGTGGTGCCTTCTGGTATTATGGATTAATCACTTTAATTTTCAGACAATGATGTATACTGTGCCATATTTTCAATATACAGGATTACCATGGTTACGATTCACTTTATATGTGGTTACCTTTTTAACAAATACATGTACATTGTATAAACAATTCTTGAATGACATGGTTCATGGTATCTCAATATCCTTTACTCCCTCCCTTGGAGTCCCTCCCATCACTCGTCTGAATCTGCTCTACAAATCACAATCTTTCATGAAATTCCATGTTTTTCCAGAATTCTTTAGAGGACATGTTGTGTACCATAGTTACAATGTATTAAGGCTTTATATCACACCCCATAATGGTGTATCATAACTGTATAGGTGTTCTTGTTGGATTGAGAACGAAAATGGTCCAGTTTGTCCATTGGGTATAGCAGGTGGTTGGAGGGAGCTGTCTGTTGCCCTGGTGCTCTCGGAGCTAAAGGGGAACAGGAAGCTGATGTGTTTGTGATGTCCTTGTATTACATCCTGTGATTGTCCAGCCTTGGTTTGTTGCCAGTGGTGAGAGGGTGGTTTTCTTTAACCATTGGGCTAAGAGCCATCATTTGAGTGAAATAACCTTAAGTACGGCTTTCAACCCCAATTTAAAAAAATCCCTTGAGTATAAAATAAATAACCAGAGTGCTTTACAAGGTACATTAGGCTAGTTGTAGATTGACAAAGAAACTCAATACAAATCGGTTAAACTGGCAGCTACTGACAGCAATAGTTTCATAACAATTGAAACACACCTGTAACTCTGTGATAGTTCAAAAAAGGGTATATACTTGTAACTTATGTAACGTGACATTAAAGTTTTCTGAATTAAATAACAGCTGTACTCGTTAAAATTATGTTTATTAAGAAAAGAAATTGTGCTTGCCTCCACATTAATACATATTTTAAGAGTATGATTGCTATATGTTAAATGTAGTGTTGGAAGAGTTAATATATGCCTATGCAAAAAATGGCTGGAGTTCCAAGTTTGTCTACGAAAATGTTCCAGTTGCAGTCAGTTTCCTGTAACCTTAAAAAAAAACTTCCTATCTTAAATGGCGCTATCCAATTTTAACAGTGCTCACCTAAGAGAAAGACACTGCACAATAACAAACAAAAGAAAATGCAAACCAGGAGATACAGCATATACTTATAGAAAACATTTAATCAACCAATTATACTGGCCTAGTGATGTTTGTTTTTACACACAATGTTCACATTCAATACATGTGGATTCTTTTCTACCTCATGTACCCCCTTTTCATGATAAGTAGAAAATCCAATAGGTTTTACAGTGACTTGATAATTAAAATACATGGTCACTTAAAACAAATCTCAATATTGGCACAAAGCTATTAAGCTCATTAAAAGAGATTGCCTTTAACAGAAGTAGACGCAATCAAACATTTGAGCGACTCATTGGAGGGAGCTTTCTGTTTTTATGTAGTCGTAGGATTGTCCAGTGTTTGTTGGGAGTGACAAATCCTTCACCCATTGGGCTAACAGACTATCACAGGAGTGAAATAACCAAAAATACAGCATACAAACCCCAAGCAAACAAAACTGTGATGTTGTCAAATTACTTGACATGCTTTGTATGCTAATCACAGAAATCATGTTAATAATATGTAATGCCAAATGTTACAATGTTGATCATCCACCCCTAGGGAACAAGGGAGATAACAAGGTGTTCTATTGTGGGGTCCTGTGATTGTCATATCCCCCACCCATTGCATGGGCTGTCATAGGAGTGAAATAACCTTAAGTACAGTGTTAAACCTTAATTAACCAAATTAATTAAAAGTCCTTTTTTTCACTGGTCTCAAATATATCTTTGTTTGATTGGTGTTTTAATATTGTATCCAAGGGTGTTCCATTTTTATGATGACAAATTGGCCATTTCACATGGTTCCTTGCTTGAAATATGGTGGAAAACAATGTGAAAACCTGCATAAAAACCACCCTGTGGACAGTACATCAAAGTCGGATTAGTAGGCAGACATGCTTACCACAAACCCAAGGCTGCGGTTAGCAAGCTGTCTCAGATAAGGGCGCCAAATCGCCAGCTGTAAATGCAAGCCAACTAGACCACTCAGCCACCCTATCTTTAACTTAACACTTCTGTCTTCCATTCAACTGAAAGAAAAACATGGTATTCTTGACCGATTCTATGGACAATGCTTCCCCGAGATGGTCAGTGCCTCTCATCTCACTCACAGCCAATCTCTCCTCTTTCCTGTCATATCAAGTATTTTTGGTTTACCAGTGATATATATATATACCGTATATATATATATCAAACAGTAAATGTACCAGACAAACGTTCACTTGTACAACAGCACAGGAGCACACAAATTCAGAAGTGCCAAATTTAATAAGAGAAAATAACTACAAAAGTCCTATAAATTGGCAGGGGGTATATTTCTATGCCGGAGGCCTGAAATACTTTTAAGATTGTATTGAATGTTAATACAGATATATACTGAACATAAAACATAATTGACTACATGTACATTATCAGTTATAACAGAACTCCTCCTGTGATCATGTACACCATTACTCAAACAATAGATGTATTTGATAAACATTATCCTCACATGAACATATAAAAACCATGCTGAATCCAGGCTACAGACTGTCAGTCACACAACTTTCAAAACGGCTATATCGATATAACAAGGGCATATCCAAATCATATCAGGAGGTCAAATCAGTAAACTCCAGCAACACAGTCTATGGACTAGTTCCTCCAGGTCAGCTCAACCAGCATGTATACAGACATTGATTCTGCTTTCTGTTGTTTCATTCTGAAGTTGTTGTATACCAGAGTCCATAGTATTAGCAAGAAATCAAGAAGAGGGTGTCTCAAATCACCATTTTTACAGAAACAGGGTGTCTCATTTAACTGTTCCTCTATCTTTCCCATGTTAAATTTGACTAAACGGGGGTGTCTCAAATGGAGACATAGAGACATACCTCTGTCTAACACTATGCCAGAGTCCGATGTTAACAGAGATGTAGACTCCACATGGACTGTATGTTTAAAACATGTCAAGTGATCTGTTTCAACCGTGAATGATCAATGTATACTGCCTCTTTATTTGCCGTAAAAACCTATATATAAGTCTACAATGATTTATTTGACACATGCAGCCTTAAACTATTCATACATTACACGTCAGATACAAAACAAGTGCAGGACTTAAAACTCAGAACAGTATAAAGTGTGTGTAAATTTATAGGAGAGACACCATGCAGATTTCCCATTCAGCTCGGTTTGTTTGTTTGTTGTTTGATTGGTGTTTAACGTCGTACTCAAAGGTATTTCACTTATATCACGAGGGACAAAAATAATGCTTCCCATTACCCTTTAGCTCTGAGAACACCGGGGCAACAGAAAACAACCTCTTTTCTCGCCTCTTACGATCGACCGAGGAAGCCGAGGGAGTAGTCTGCAGGACCATAGCCCACCCACTCCCTCATGGGGCCATTCAGCTTGGAGTCAGCCAGGGGATATCCAACCAAACAACTCATGAGCTACATAGAAATCTACTACTAAAAGTTCAATTAGTTACATCGCTTTAATAACAAAATATCTTACTATCCATGATTAACAATTTTAAGATATATTTTAAGACTTTTTGAAACGACCTAAAAGATCCAGTCCTACATACAAACAATCTTTAAAGTGTTAAACAGACAAAGCCTTGTAGCAGTGTGTACAGCGTAACATATCTTAAGACTTTTTGAAACAACTTAAAATATCCAGTCCTAAACCATATTTAAACAGAGAAAAGATCATAGCAGTGTGTACAGCATAAAATAAACCAAGTGAAGTTTGCTTTAAATATAAAACACAAGAATTAAAATGAGCACTTAAACACCTTCGAGAGGCACAATACACACAGCTCTCTTACTTACATATATATAGATAAATATGGTGGCTGTGAAACATTCTCCTGGGATAACGGACAGACTCGCTGCCATTCAATACCAACCTCTTTCAAACGGTACATTTGTAGTGCCCACAACATTAATAGGGAGAAAGAAAGCTTGACTGTATTAATTAAAACATACATGCAGCAACATTGTATATGGATCCAGCACGTATTATATAAAGTTGTCTAAAAATGATAAACAGATATAATACATTGTATTGGTGTTTTTAATGCGAGTTGTGTTAATTTATCAAGACTTCCAAGGAAGATAGGATTATTCTCTTACAATCTTTTACAACAACTGTCTTTGATCCGGCTAAAAGATGGATAAAATACTGTTGATGTTGAACAATCAAGTGTTATTTTGATTTGTAAGCAGTTCTCATGACCTTATTGGAAAGGAGAACAAATAAAACTATTATAAATTATCTGACTTGAACCAGCATTGTGGTTGTGTTAACAAAGACCATTACAAGCTGGTAGGCAGTTATACAGCATAGGATAACACGTCACTGACCAAGTTAAACCATTACAACATGGTGGTTAGGATGTGACTATTGACATGTGTTCATTGTAAAAAATGGAATATTAAACAATGAGTAAAGCTTTAAAGTGAACAGCAGTAAATTCCTCCATTCAAAAACACCAAACAAAGAGTATAAAACTTCACTTCCCTCCCTTTGGACAATCATAAAGAAGTAATCACTTTTTCTCTCTCTCCCTTTTGTTATTCAAGTCTTGAGATATTTTATGGAAAATAAATATGAAAAATCATACGCGTAAACAACTGTGTAAAGAACTGTGTATTTGATAGGTCACTGACCAAGGTGAAACCTCTAGGATACAAACACATATATTTCCTACATGTAGCACGAGCCCCTCGCTCAATCTTTGTGTTTGTCTTCTTGATGGTCATGTGACAGACACAATGGCAGTGTTAGTATTAACGGCAAAGGTTTTTAAACAGACCTCACCTCAGACAGACCAGTATCGATTTACTAGTAAACTAATTTCCACACGCGGACCACTGTCAATTCCAATCCTGTCTTCATGTACATAGTCTGTTGATAATTTTGGCACTGCAGCATGCAACATTGTCAGGATAAAATCATTATTAAAACCATTTTTTTTTATTATTTGATAATTATAGAAAGAAAATTGTCCAGTCTAGACATGAATTCAAACACAGGCCTTTGGCTTACAGTCAAAATTTCAACAACCCAGATAGAGAAGCTGACAAGTGCAACTCAAATTCTCTTCCCAGCAGGAAAACACTGATCTATTCTTCCAAAGTCCTGCACACAATGTAGGATTCACAAACTACTATACATTATCAACACTTATTCCAGGAACTTTTGTGACCCAGTTTGAGAATAACAACATACAATGTCTAAACATAGTCATCTTTGAGAGAATTAATTCGAGCACAAATTTTCAGAGCAGGGCCCAGTTTCATATTCATTGTTGTCATGAGATGATCTTCTTTCAACAACAACAATGCTTGTCCATCAATTTCCTGTGCTCGGAATTCATCAGCATAGGTAGAACAGCTTGTGATAGACTTAATAAAATCATAGACATCTTGTACCTGAAACACAACAACGACATAGCTATAATATACCCCAAATCAAAAATAATTCATCGTTTCATAATCAGATATTAAATGTGACACAATATACAAGAGGAAAAGTTCTACAACAAAATTTTGTCAGAGATTACCATATACGTATTTCAGATTTGTTTGTTTGATTGGGGTCTAACATCGTAATCAAGGGTACATGTATTTTGCTATTATGGTGACGGATTGTCCACTACACACTGATCTTGTCTATTAACGGTGGAAAACTGAGAGGAAACTTCGTAAAAACAAGAGATGAAGAGAAAAGTTTCCTTTTCCCAACTTTTGTATAAGAACTTTATAAAGAGCCAAAGAGAAAAAGTGATGGCATATATGAACATTTTGCTGCCATATGCAATGTCAGCCATATTTTTAGTGAAACATAGTCAAATACAAATATATCTATGGAATTAACAAAAAGAGCAAAGTTTGAAGTGAGTATCTGAATTTGACTGAGGGCCATTTTTGGTTTGCAGAATTAGATGAAATGCAATCCAATCTGCTTCTTAATTGGAGAAAACTACCTTTAACTTCTAGAAGTTGAGGCAGTGAAATTTTGGGACATTCCACAGAAATAACATGTAAGACCCTCTGTGGTAAAGCCTATTTCTCTGTCCCAACTGCTAGAAGCTGCCATTTTGTTGTACGGCATTTTGGAAACCCTGCATTGTCATATGCCACTTTGAAATCTGACTAATAAACATTAGTCATACAACTATTTTTATTTGAACAGAGACAATAATGCGTGAGCTACTAAGACATTCGACAAGAACTTCCTGGTGGACCAGAGCATAAAGAATCCGCCTTAACTCGACTATATTATCATAGCTATAACTATTAACAAGGCAGATACACAGTCAAATTATGTTTTTATGAGAAACATATGTGCAGATATAAAACACAGTGAGGATTGAGAGATAAATTACTTTAACACAAACAATAATTAAATGGAAATATCTGAATTATAACCCACATAAGGAAATGCTTACCGTCCATTTGTTAGGAGATGATTGCGGTGCATGATCATCCGTCTCCATCTCCAGCTCTTGGGGTGGGGAGGGCGAGCCCACGGAGGAACTACTTTCATGTTCACTACGAGAGGAACTGTTGTCATCTAAGGTCTGAAACAGTGGAAAACACAATATATGTCTCCTAACTCTGTTTGTTTGTAGTTTAAGGTCGGACTAAAAAAAACGTATTCACTTATGGTCCCCATCTTGCTCTTCTTTAATATAGCAGAAATTAGCATGATAAGGAGAAACGCCCCCAACCCCCGACATGCTAAAGTGAAAAGGGAAGCTAGAGCTATAAGCTGTGAGCCCAATCATTGCCTGAGGATCACCTGTCTGACACCCTTGACACCAAACCAAGGGTCCTTATGTCTTCAAGACATTTTTCTCCTAAGGTACATGTACCACACTGGTCTATTTAAAAACATACACAATTCTTGTAGACCTTTGTTGTAGAGATAGCTTAACTTTAAATCATAGTTACAGATGCATGACGCCTTCTGGAGTATAATTGAATATAATTTACTTGTTATGGTATAATGAAACCAGATTTACTTTTAGAGCAATCCTGCCCAATTGTGTAACCTTTAGCTCAGGTCAAAGGGAGGTAATCAACTCAAGAAAATTGTATGAAAGGTAAAATGATACATACTGGGCTGCTTAGACTGTTAAGACTCATTCGTCCACCTCGTCCTGATCTCCAGTTACGCCTCATTCTCAATCCAGATGGCTTCCTCTTTCGTAACGACCGGCTTGCTGGCATGGATACAGATCCTAGAAAAACCGAGGGACACATTGAATGATTAACTGGTAGAGTTAACAAAACAAGTTCTGGATTAAGGAACTTTGAATAATTAAAATAATAATCTACTCAAAACAATTAAGATTAGTTTTGCTTCATCAGGAAATTTTAACTACATGTTACTGGGAACAAATAAACTCAAACGTGTAGAACATTTATAAACTGTAGATATCTGGTTGGGTTGGTCGTTTTGCTTTACTATACTGAATTTAAGTGAAGCAATAAGATGGCAAAGTATGATTGTTTCAAAGCACCAAAACCATTTGTAAAAGGAACATTGGTGCCAAATAATAACTAAACTTCATCACATGGTCTCAGTGGCTTCAATGCATGAATAAGCACACACTATAGAGGGCTGAAGGAGACCAAAGACACAGGGAAAATCCTGTTTCTATAAACTTTGCCTAGTTGAACAGTGATACATTTGACAGGACAATTCATCATTATCTAGACATGTCATGGTTTTATTTGTTTGTTTAGCAATGGCGTACTAACTTATTCCCTGACCTAGGAAACCACCCCCACATCAGAACAACCACAGGATACAACACAAAGACAACAAATAACAGATATATCAGGTTTCTTATAACACCGAGAGCATCACAACAACAAGAAGCTATCTCCCAACTGTACATTCGTGTTAGGAAAGTCCATGTATCTTAATGATTAATTGCTGCTTTATGCATGCATCTGGGTAGTTTTATTTGATTGATTGAATACCATGTGTTTGTCACAGTTTAATGCAACATCTCATATTTAATAAGTTGTGATTTCAGAAACTTTCAGTGCTACATCAAACATACATGTAAGTACTGTTCATCAAAATTATATGAGAGTTTGTGAATAATTATCTGTTTCTTTTGATAAAGTGTTCAACCAAGATGCTATTACAGAATTTTTATGCTACAAGCAAACGACTTTACACCACACAGAAACAACACAGACAAATCTCTACACATGAACATGAGGTGGTGGTTAGAAGACACAATCTCTCACTACAGGAGAACATTTAGACGATCAAACATGCCTTAAATACAACCACGAAACATATATCCAACAGCACAAAACCTATATATAATGGCATAGACCCAAAATATAATGGCATAAAACCTATATACAATGGTTTATTTATTTGTTTGTTTGATCTTTAAAATATTTCAATG